>CACVCL010029488.1:0-69958 GCA_902729485.2 Mus minutoides | reverse complement strand
GGGGGAGCGAATCAAGGCTGTTACTGTGGAACTCAAAACATAATAATTTTATGATTAACAGAAACATAAAGGATAGACGCTCTTACTGTTGAGCAGTGCTTCACCATTCTGAAGCTTTTTTTTATTGGTTATTTTATTTATTCGTATTTCAAATGGTATTCCCCTACCTGGTTTCCCTTCCGTAAACTCGTTATCCCATTCCCCCTCTCCCCGTGCTTCCATGAGGGTGTTCCCTCACCTGCCTCACTGCCCTAGCATCCTCTACGCTGGCGCATCAAGCTTCCACAGTATCCAAGGGCCTCCCCTCCCACTAATGCCAGATAAGGCCATCCTCTGCTACCTATGCAGCTGGAGACATGGGTTCCTCCATGCGTATTCCTTGATTGCTTTTAACTACTGCCTTCAAACTGCTGTCTGGTCATTTTACCCATACTTTATTAACTTAGAAGCAAATTTGCCCGCGACGTCTCTTTATAGTCCACTCGCTTCTTCTCTAGAACTTTCTAAGAACTGTCAGAACTTTCTGAAGGAGTCTGAGAATTAGAAGAAAAAGCATGAAAAAGAGTCTAAAAGAGAATGGCAGAGTAGGACCAGGAAGCCGGAGGGTGAGTGGCATGGGGGGATGGAGTACTGATGTCCGATGCCTGCTTCACCTTTTGCCCTTCATCTCTACTCGCATAGACACTGAAACGTCCCCTAGAAAAAAGTGCCTGTCTTGGTGCCTACTTACTGAATAGTGATGGGTTCCATAAAGACATTCTAATCCATGTACCGCATACTATATATACATTGACCACATTCACCCCTCAGGAGTTCTGATTTCCCCTCCTAGCCACTTCCCTGTAGGTTTCTGCCTCCCCCAAACAGTTTATAGGCTCTAGGGTTAACATACTGTAAAAAGCACATATTTATCTTTCGGAGTCCAGTTTATTTTGCTTGGTATAAAAATTTCTAATTAAACCCAGTTTCCAGGATAATAGCAAAGTTTCATTTTTTTTATGGTTAAACGATGCTTCATTACACAATACGGCACATTTTCTTCAGCTATCAACAAACACCCAGGCTGATTCCATATCTTGGCTGTTGTAAATGGTGATACAATAAATATAGCGTTGAGGCTATTTGTGGTGTGGGGTGGAGATTCTTCAGGGTGGATAAACAGCAACATTGGATCAGACGTGGGTTCTACTGAGATTTTAGTACAAAGTACAAAACCTTTCGATTAGAACCTTTCTCTGAGCTCCGTGGCTGCCCAATCTGGCATCCAGCTCTCTCCCGGATGAGTGAGCTTCCAAAACCAAGTATAGTCCCAGGTGGCAAGCATCTCTTCCTTGCATCAGGAAAGGGGCGTGGGGAAGCAGCTTTTAAATACACCAACACACCAGAGCTGCCATTAAGTCCGAACACAGCATCCCACAACTAGAAGGCTGAATTGAATTCTCATGTGTCCATTTGTCGTCCTGGAGATTACCAGAGTAAGTTTCTGCTCCCCAATCCAGAGCCTTTTCCAATCACGCTCACAGTGCTCGTGCCTAAAATGTCAAAGCATTTGAAATCCAAGCTTTGCTGACCCACAGGCTCTGCAATTTGTGCCAGGGCCTGTGCTGTGCTGATCTGTGTTCTTTTCTGCTCTGACCTGGATCCCCACTGAAAACTGCAATGATGAGCATGCTCCGTGGAGTCACCTTTCAGAGAACCGCAATCTCGGCAAACAGCCGTGGTGCTCTGTGGCCATGTACAACCAGAAACACTTACTAGGATACTAGGCTCTGTAGATATGTGGGTCCATCAGGAAACATTTTCTAATACAGTGGTACCCTGTCTATGGTACCGTCATCCACAGCAAAAGTAGGAAAGCCTACAGAGAAACCAGTTTCGTGTTCTCCATCTTACATTAAGGACTATGTCAAAGGGAAGCACAGACAATGAAGGGAAAAGAAATAGACATTTTTCCTTCACTATAAAGGAAGTTAAAACAAATTGACTATGTGCTAAATTTTGCTAGAAATGCCAGTATATACTTAAAGTTTAGTAGTTGAACATATAAAGAACCCATCACACAAAAGCATATATACTTTGAGCAAGTTGTTGAAAGTATTATACTCCACAGTGGTGTTTCTCAAGCTTCCACAGATTATAAATCACCTGGAATCAGTAATTGGTTTGACTGGGGCCTGGGTGTCTATGTGCCTAACAAATTTACAAGTGATATTATTGAGATAAAGAAAAACTAAAACAAAAGCACAATATGAGAACACTCCAGTGTTACTTTGGCATGAATGACCCAAAGAAGTCTTTCAAAAGTCTAGGTTGCATGAGACCTCACTCTTCACCCCAAGAAATGGGTCGTTTCCATCATTCACATGTTATAAACTTTACTTCTCTCTTTGCCGAGGCCATAGGGAAGCTCAAAGACAAATCACTTTTTTAGCAAGGGATTTAAGATTATATATTATGCCTCATTTATTAACTAATTTGCTCTAGTGTTATTTTCTTTTCCTTATAAATTAACACCTATTCATATTTAATCACTATATATCTTTTTTTTTGGTAAGCTACTCAACATTATTTGTGATGAAGCTTGGCTTATTCAGATTAATTCATTACAAGGGGACCACTGTGTTGAAGGAGTTTACAGGCTGGTATAGAAAAGCATCGTGTAAAATGGCTGGAAAGGCTATGTAGAGCTGTAGAGAGCAGAGGGAGTACTAATTGTGCATGAGAGTCACTGTGGTGTTAGTGCTACTAGTGTCACCTCTGTCATGACTCTGCACGGCAACAATGATTGCACTGCTGTTTAATGTCCTGCAGAGGCCTAGCACTGGTCATGGTGCTTTATGTCATTTTTGTATCATAAATCATTATATATTCCTATGTCCTGGATTTGTGAGGATATACTCTCAGCAGACTTTCTAAAGCCCGGAAGTACAAGACCTACATAGCCATCAGGGGACGCATTTTCCTTCTACATACAACTGGATTCAGTGGAAGTATTTATCATTATTATTTTATGAGACAGGGTCTCCTATGGCCCAGGTTGACATTGAATTCTGTATGTAACTATGATTGACCTTAAATTTGCGGTCCTTCTACTTTTACTTCCCAAGTGCTAGGATTATAAACATGTGCCACCATGCCAGGTTTATGAGATGCTGGGGGCTGAACCCAAGGCTCTGACCATGTTAGCCAAGCTACCTACTGACAGACTACGTGCTGAGCTTCTGAATGGGATTATTCTCCTCTGATCTTCCTCATACATCCTGTTCTTTATTTTGCACTGTTTAGGGGTTTAAATTTCAGCAGACATCTTAGGTATTGATATTGCGAAGGCTGTTTCCCTTATAATCAGCTTTTCTCCAAGAGATGCTGTTCATTTCCAAACTGTTGCCATTGCCTAAGGACACTCCAGCATCTTCTGAGTTCTTCAGGAAGAGGCTGTGATCAGGACCCCTGTCTCTAGATGGGCATTTGCTTCCATACATAGTTGTCCCGAAATAAAAGTCAATGTTGCCTCCAATAATGAACACACCAAAGAAGCTTTATTTTCACTTCATATTGAGTATACATTTGTCTTTCAATTTAACTAAGAAGAATAATATGAAATTGCATTGTGTGCAGCAAAAAGTGATATGTACATGTGCTAATCACCTTGTGCATAGGTGACATCAAATCCCATACCTTTATGGCTAAAGATAAAGCCTCCTACCTCCGTAAGCTTCACAGAGGACAGAGTGCTTATCCTGAATTTGAAGGTTGAGAAGGAAAGTCAGGCTTCCAAAGAGACCAATTAGGAGAGGTGTAAGGAGTGGAATAAACCCTGAGTAAATGTGTATTATTTGACATGAGCATGACCCCAATACCTGAGACCCGTGGGACCCATGGCAGTCCTCCCCTGGTCTGGTGTGTGGGGATATTGACAGTGGTATAGAAACTGTTGATGGTGATTTCCTACTCCAGGAAAGAGTCTTATTTGAAGGGCTTACAGAGGTATACTCAGAGTTTGTATCATTCGAATATGCAGATTGACTCATTTGAATATGCAGATTGAAGAGGAAAAACCTCCACCAACACTAAACCTCTCATCTGTAGTCCTAGGTTAATAGACTTAGTGGACAATAAAGAAAATCTAGGTGGAGAAGGTGTGGGCAGAGACAGACTGAGCTGCTGTGCTTGGAGCCCTTCAGGGTCTTAGTAGGGAGAAGAGTAGGCAGAATTGGAGGCAGGAAGTAAATGAGGCATAATTTTGTGTCTCTGGTCAAGAAAAAAACAGAAATGGACATCACTTGGAGAAAGGCTGGTTACAATGGGAAACAGCCTTCACAATGTCAATATATCTAAGATGTCAGCTGAAATT
The DNA here is from genome assembly GCA_902729485.2 of Mus minutoides. Classification (NCBI taxonomy): domain Eukaryota; kingdom Metazoa; phylum Chordata; class Mammalia; order Rodentia; family Muridae; genus Mus; species Mus minutoides. The sequence continues at coordinate 65,604 of CACVCL010029488.1, read as the reverse complement.
TAAACTCTTAAACAGTACAAAATAAAGGACAGAGGGTAGGAAGAAGATCAGAAGAAAATAAACCCACCCAGAGGCTCAGCATATGGTCAGTCAGTAGGTAGCCTTCCTAACCTGGATAAAGACTTGGACTCAGTCTCCAGCACCTCATAAACTTGGCATGGCAGCACACTTTTGTAATCCCAGAACTTGGGAAATGGAGGCAGGAGGATGAAAAATTTGAGGCAGGAGAATGAAAAGTGTAATGTCAATCTTAGTTGCAAAAAAATTTCAGTGTCAATATGGGCTACATGAGACCCTATCTCATAAAGTAATAATAACAAATAATCCCACAGAAGCCATATATGGGTGGAAGGAAAATACGTTCAAAATTGTGAGTCATAGTATAGTAATACATAAGAATGTATCATTTATTTTAAGTGTATAATGTCCTTTTAAATCTTCACTTGGGTGAGAGTTTTAAAAGCAGCAGAAAGCTTGTCTGGCTGAGATGAAGATGCACAGAGAGCCAGAGAGGAGCCAAATCTCTGGACTCTTGACTATGACATCAGGGACCTGGAGTAGCCCCTGTGCCTGATTAATATTCCTATAGTAGACTCTGTGCCCACAAGTGTTTACCAATCAAGAAGCTACGACAAGTAGCCAAGGCTAGTTGGTATATTAGAAAAAAGTTAAATTGATATAAATATATGCATTATTAAATACATATATATTAATGCATATGGTTTAAACCTGTATATATGTATATATACAAACATATTTTATATATACAGTATTTTAAACACTATTATATATATATATATATATATATATATATATATATATATATATATATCCCCATTACATATATGGATTAAAAGATTGTTTATGGGCCTAAGACAACAAGTACTGATACACATACGAAGCATGGTGAGTTGAAGAAGAAAGAAGCTATTTCACAAACTAGCAAACAAGGCAGAAAGAAGGAAAAGGGAGGAAAATGTAGATGCCTAAATGATTGTTATAGGAAAGGAAGGGGAGAACAGGAGGAGAAGATTTCACAATAGGAGGGCATTGAGGGACTCACAAATCAAAGGTGAGTCTTGGGACTGGGTTTCTTTGGTGAAAGTTAAGTTGGAGGAACTGAAGCAGAGAGATGGACTTTGTCCCCCCAGGATAACAATAGGATTTGAGGTGCAGAGAAAGGACAAGTCACTAGCCTGTTTCCATAGTGATCACTAGAGACTGGGAAAAGGAGGAGAGATAAAACTTATCAAGATGTGCTTAGACTGAAGGAACTAATTCTGCTGTCTAGGTGCATAAAGTAACTACAGGCTTTAACAGCTTAATTGCTTCCAAGCATCTAGAAACTTTTGAAGGTTCTCATATATGCTCATAAGTATCTAAGGAGGTAGAAATGCTAATTGCCCTGATTGGTCAATATATTGCTATGTTGTCTAAGTGTCATATTATACCCTTTAATCTATACAAATATCATATCAATTTTTAAACTTTAAAGAGTTTTTAAATAATTCTGAACATCTTGCTACATTTTAACTACAAACAATGTTTGAGAGAGGGCAGAGGTCTCTCTGAACCTGCCTTGGACCATGTTTCCCATCATTCCTCCCTCTCTAATTCCAAGATCCCTGATCTAATTTCACGACAGCAACTAGGCTATTTATTTCACATTACCATCTATGTATCATTTACCTAAAAACAGGCAATGTCTTAGACTTTTTAACTTTATGTAGTATCATGCTCTTTTCTTTAGATAAAACATATTTTCACCTAGAGCTACTTGTCTTAGAGTTTTTCCTATTGCAGAGAGCACCTCCAGTTCATTCATATTAAGTCTTTTGAAGATTCTGCCTCATGATGCATGATCACTGACAGATCCTAAGGACATGCCATGTTTTACTATTGTAGCAGGTGCTGGAGTAAGTATCTAAGTGTTTCTTTATCTTCTAATCACATCTCTGTTCTTTAATCTTTTGTGAAATGTGTCTGAGACACTCAGCACTGTTCCATTTACTAGGATGTCAAATACTCTCAAAAGTGCTTGCATCAAATTACACACACACACACACACACACACACACACACACACACACACACATACAAAGAGTGCGCAGGAGCATTCAGCACTGCATCCTCGTCCGGACTCAGTATTTTCCAGACTTGATTCGTGCTAACCCAGTATGTGTGAAATCTTATTTTATTGTGGCTTGTTCTGCATGTCACAGCTGAGCATATTCAGTCTGGGTTTATCTATATTGGTGTGTTCTCTAGGTGCTTTTTTGTCCTTTTCTTATGTTTAAGTGTTATTTATGTGCATGCTTGCATGAGTTTATGTGCCCCATTTGTGTGCAGTAGACTGAGAAAGCTAGAAGAGAGTGTCACATCCCCTGGGACTGCCATGACAGGTGTTGGGAGCTACCTAAGGTGGGTGCTGGGAATTGAACTCAAGTCCTCTATGAAAGCAGTATGTAATTGGACTGATCACAGGGTCTCTAGTGGAGGAGCTAAAGAAAGGAATGAAGGAGTTGAAGGGATTTGCAGCCCCATAGGAGGAAGAACAGTATGAGCCAACCAGTATCCCCAGAGCTCCCAGGGACTAAACCACCAACCAAAGAGTACAGTTGCTTCAGCTGCATATATAGCAGAGGATGGCCTTTTTGGACATCAATGGGAGGAGAGGCCCTTGGTACTGTGAAGGTTCTATGCCCCAGTGTAAGACAGGGAAGCAGGAGTAGGAGGGTTGATGAGCAGGGGGAGAGGGAGAGGACAGGGGTTTTTTGGAGGGGAAACCAGGAAAAGATATAACATTTGAAATGTAAATAAATATCTAAAAAAGAAAAAAGAAGGGGAGAGAGAGAGAAAGAGAAAGAGTGAGAGAAGAAAGAAAGAAAGAAAGAAAGAAAGAAAGAAAGAAAGAAAGAAAGAAAGAAGAAAGAAAGAAAGAAAGAAAGAAAGAAAGAAAGAAAGAAAGAAAGAAAGAAAGAAAGACCCACCCTGCTAACCTCTTCTTGGCCTAAGTTTATTTTTGGTTATGTATGTTTTCCCTTTCAAGTGTTAGAAATTCTTTATATGCTAAAAATCAATTATAATCACTCATTCATCCCAAATATCTTGGAGTATTTTAATTTACTTTTTTTCCTCTTTCTTCAAGAATTTCTTGAGATAGCAAACTTTTACATCTAAATATAATAAAATACATTAACAATTTTCTTCATGGTATGTGTTTTCTATTCATAAAAAATAAACTTCTGGCCAGACATTCCATTTTTTCCCATGTTTTTGCTTAAAGGCCCAAACTTAATTTTTACACTAAGATAATTAGTTATTTTAGAATTCTATGAGTGTTTCTCCCATGTGGCTGTGCTTTGAGGACCACTTGGTTATTTCCCCACAGACCCTGGATTGGGTCTCTTGTTTATTGAGGAGATCTCTGATCTGTCTGTGGTGGGCTATCTATCTTATTCCAGTTGCATTTCATTTTTAATAGATATTAATGGGCATGCATGTTCCTTATCATCTTCAGGTTATTCTCTGTTCTTTTCTCTCCCTTGTAAATTTCAGGAGCTGCTTATATTCCTCCACAATCCCTTGCTACAATTTTAAATCAAATTGTATATCTAAAGTTCCTGAGCAGACATTCTCTCATCTTGTTCTCCCAACTACCTAGCAATACACTTGTGTTACTATTCCAACTTAGAGACAGAAATCTATATTAAGAAATAGTTAGGAATTTGCTCCAAACAGTTAGGAAGAGCTAAAATAAGACTTCTAAATGGTATTTGCTATCTCCATTGTTTCTTCTCCCTCTCCCATCAACTACACTGCCCAGTCCTTGGTTGGTGGAAGACACACACACACACAAACACACACACACAAACACACACACACACTACTTAGGTAATTTTGATCACGGAGAAGAGAAAAGGGAAGAAATGTATGGTGATTGAAGGAAAGAGGAAAGACTAGTATTTTCTTTACCTGAACTTACATAGCTGGCTGGTTGGTTGGTTGGTTGGTTGGTTGGTTGGTTGGTTGGTTGGTTTTGCCAATTTTGGTCTCTGGTCCTTTCAAGGTGATAGTCTTTTATTTACATGAAATGGGACTTTAAAAAACAAAACAAAACAAACAAACAAACAAACAAAACATGGGTTAGAGAAATGGTGGAGCTGGCTTCTCTGCCCTTGCTGTGTGTTTAATTTTTGTGGGGCTTTGTGATAACAGCATGCATTTCTTCACATAGATTCTGTTACTGTTTTTGGAAGATGGGCTTAGAAATATTTGAAGAATTTCTGCTACAGAAGCAGTTTCACAGAGTGGATAAAGAAAAAAATGAATATTCATTTCTCAGCAAAAGTTGACCAATAAAGGAGAAACCAAACAACATGCTAGTTTAAGTATTTTACTTAATTGAAATATCTTCTGATGATAATTTGATATGTATTTCGCAAAGATAGCTTAAAGGCTGTGTTCAAATTCTGCCTTGCTTTAAATTTAATATTTCTTTTTTTAGTAAAATATACTCCCTTGACAAATATTATTTTATTTCAAACAAAGGGACTACGAATAAATATGAAGTCTGATAGTAAAGTTACTAACCAAACTATGAAGCATAGCTGTAAAAAAAATTAAAATTCCAGTGACTTAACAGAAAGTCTTTGTAACTTTAATGCTATATAATGAAATGCCTTTGGCATCAAAGTGTTAATTAATTTGATTTTCTACAGTTGTATTTTTGCTGCTGTTTAAAATAATATGATTGTTTCTCGAAATAGAAAACAAATCCTGAAAATATATGATTGTCCTGATAAATAAAATACTTTGCAATTTGAAAGTTGGGTAGGAATTATACTGTGTAAAATTATGGGACCAGAAAAGACAAAGGACTCAGGGGTTACCTGTTTGCCCACTTCTATCACCAAACAGAACCCTCGGTTCGCTGTGTGGGAACTTTTCCAAGAGGCAAACCAAACTTTGTTCTCCTAAATGTTTTCCGTAGTCTACAGCTATTGGTACCACAGGACAGAATGAAGAAAGAGAAAGGGAGACAGGAAAGCAGGCAGACAGCTGGATTAGACTGCGCTGTGTATATTAGTGATGGGGAGACTTCAAAAGACTTAGAGGTTCATTTTGGACAGGTGCCCAGGGATTCTCTGGCTTACCCAAAAACCTTCCATAACTTCTGATTTTAAAATTGAGCTGGAATTCTTTTGAGACCAGACTTTAGGTCTTCAGTCATATTCTATACTGATGCTCTTTCGAATAAATGTAGGCTAAGAAATTCTAAACTTTCTGATCTCTAAAAATGAAGCCCTTATTTTAAATAGATACTGTAAAAAAGATGCATGCTTTTAGGAGTAAAAACAATAAGTGATTTTTTTTTTCTTTTTCTGGGAGAATTGTTCATCTGATATTTGAGTCAAGTTTTAAATAATTTGGCAATAAAGCTTTGAGAAGGTTTTAGAGACAGGTAAAATCTTTATTCTATTCAATGCCCTCATGAGGATTGGTGATGTCAAGCCCTCAGTGCGTGTGAAGCCTTAGCCACTGGTGCCCAGGAAGTGAGAGCCTAAGAGAGAGTGACTATTTTACACAGTCTGGTAGAGCTGTGAGAAAGCCCATCTGAAGAAGGGCCAGGAAGTATACCCGTCCTCCTGAACATATAGATGTCATGAACAGCAGAGAGTAAGACATTCCAAGACTATGAACATTCTTTGGTTTTAATTATGTATCTAATTGAATGCCTGTCAAGTATATATGAAAGACATATTATTAGCAACAAGGCCTACTATGAAAAAACATACTTATATAAGACAATGAAACAATGATATTTTTTAAACCAAAATCACAGTATCTAAGTGTCAGGTTTCACACCTAAATAAACCACTCCAGTGTTTACTAGTGTGATTGTTAGTAAGGTCTGGTTTCACTCTTTTCTAGAAAAAGAAAAAAAGAAAGAAAGAAATGGAACATGGGCTGAAGAAGATATAATAACCGTCTCTCTGAACACAACTTGCAGAGGTCATGTTTGCATGAATTTACTTATAAGTACATAAAGTCCAATGTCTACACCACACAAGAGGTAACCCAGTGTAAAATCTCTTGAGATACTAGGTTTGGTTCTCTGTAGTTAACAATAACAACCCCATCAGAATTAAATGCATTAGCAAAAACTGCTACAACTGGGCATAAACTTCCCATTTATTATCATGCAATTTTCCATCCCAAAGGTTTTAATCACTAAGGGCTGGAGAACAGTTAGCTGGATGCATTAAGAGTCCAAAGTTTCTCAAGCTCTGAAAAGCTGTTGTCATAAAGCCTTATGTCAGTGCACATTACACTTGAAAATGTATCACTCTTTCCAAAATAGCAGTAGCTTACTTAGATCTTTGCGCTCTACTCTAATAAAAATGTAAAAATTAGGAACAGTTGTTGGATGTCAATCGAGCGCTGAAAGCAGATCCCTGGTAGATATGAAATCTGCAGTAAGACTGTATCTCCCCACAGTTCTGTCCTAAGATTTTTCTAAAGTAGACCTCACTTGATATTTCAAACCCCTTCTAACTAAGACAGCGCTTGTAACTTGAACTCTTTTGTATCATTTTGCCCACGTTTTATTCAAGCTTCTCCAATTGTTCTTCTCTTTGTACTTGATTTCAACCTCCTTAAATAATACAATAGACATTATAAAATGAAGACCAAAGCAGTAGTATCTACTAATTGCACTCATTTGGTTGATATGTGCAAGAAGAGCAAATGAGTAATAAGCAAATATTCACTTTATTACTAACACACACACATTTTTACCCCCACATTCTCCAACTCCATCCAGATGTAGTTAGAAAATGGACAAATAGGAGCTAGTTGTTCCTTCTAACTTAGCTTGGAAGACTGTGTCCAAGAAAGAATGCTAAAAAGTAAAAAGCAAAGAGAGACGAAAAGCTATAAATTGTTTCCTATATTATCAAGAAAACTGTTGTTATACATCTAAGATATTTATATGTTGGATAATCATTTCTGGAACATTCAGCATTTACCTCACAAGTTTTTCTTGACAAAACTTAATTGAACACTTTGTGCACTTTAAAATAAATAAAAAAAATAAGCAAAGTATGACAGCTTTCTTACCATATGAAATAAGCCCTGTTCTTGAGGAGCCAGTAATGCTCTCACTTTTAAAAAACAGACAGTCCTGATGTTAGCCAATACCCACCCAAATACATGGATATTTCTGTATCTGCTGACACATTTGGCAAAAACTAGTTCACATGTTTTCTCAAAAAGAGGACATAAAAGAGTTCTGAAGTTTTTGTTAGGTGAGTTACAAAGAAGTAAACAATTATGAGCTCAGGTCTTTACCCCCAAATTCCTCAATGAAGAAATACCATAGCCTGGTATTTCCTTTGACTAGCAAGAATCATCATGTGCCCTGTCAGAAGGCATCTTTGATATTTTTCCCTAAGACAGACAACTGTACAGAAATAATCAGTAGAGTGTATCCAAACCTTGCATCAGTGTTTATTTTATTGAACAATTTCCAAAAATCACACGTACCATGTACTTCCTAAAGCACACAGGCATATAAACTGCTTTGGAAATTGTGTATTGACAAGTTCATCACTTCTTACCTTTATATATTTAAATTAAGACTTCAATAAATAAACCAGTAAATGCATTTATTATTAAAAAGAAATTTCTTTAAAAATTCAAATCTTAACTTATTAAAAAATATAATAAAAGACTTTTTGTACTTTAATATGCAAGAATTAGACTGCCTGACCTCTGTTTTAATGACTTAATTAGCTGTACTAAAGCCCAGCTGGGCCTCTGCTGACAACATAGCTAGATATTTCAATCAAGCAGTGTTATGGAGAATAAGTAATAAATGCTACCTTGTCGCCACACAGTCCCAAACCATAGTGCATGCTGGTAATGCTAAATTTGATCAGTATGCCTCATATTTCAATTAGTCGTGGTCTGAATCCTTAAAACTGTGTAATGTGTATGAATTCCTGATATCAGATACAGAGTCACAGGCTCCCACAGTTAGAAGCCATTGAGTTTGCTTTTATTAGCAGCCAATTAATGGCAAAAATCTGCATCGCTTTTAAAATTTATAACCTCCCTTTCCAGCTGCATCCACCACTCCCACTCTACTGTATACAACAGGATCCGTCTCAGTGTCCAGAGTCAAACAGCTGCAAACTGTACTCTGTCCACAGAAGGGAAGAAATCCTTTCATACAAGAGCTTTTTCAACCTCTTAGAAGTTCTTTTCAAAGCTCGGCAGCACTAGGCACTTTGCGACAATGAGCGATTTAATACAGGGAGAAAGAAATCTACACCAAGGTAACCTCTTGGGATGTGCTAGGTTTTCAAACGAAGTGAAAACCTACCACTCCCACACCGCAGAAGGGCAAGCAAAACCACCTCTCCTGACCAAGGCTAAGAAAATATAAACATATAAAACCTGACCCTCAAACAGAGTTAACCCATTGCAGTCTATGTGGTCATTAAACAAAGTGGCATTTCACAAGTTTAATAGTACATCAAATTTCAGTATTCAAATTTGTAGGTTCAGACCTTAGATGCTTGTCTAATAAAACATTTGTGGGGATCACAGTCCCCATCAGGCAGAAGTTTATTGCATACCCCAAGACCTCTAGACATTATTTTTAGGAATCGGAATCTTTCTGACATATGCTAAGACAGGAAATTTCAATGTGACCAGATTTAGAAACAAAGCATAATTGCTTTATGTATTGTCAATTCTTTGCTTTCAAGTCTATGAGAAGCAGTTTTGAGCTTTATGGTATTAAACAGCCAGCATATGTGACCATATACCTATTTCTTTGTAAATTATGAGATTTTTGTTATAGAAAATTCAAATTATTTTTTTTGGAAAAAAATGAAGTTTCTTCATTTGGTTTTCTAGAAATTAGCAACATTTGAAATACGTATTAAATTCACCCTTACAATTATTTTTTTTACTCTTCTATTTTATAACATGGGGGTTAATTGTAATTTGCCTTTAAACACGTGTAAAATAAACCCTAATGCATGACAATAAAAATGTTGTATTAAGATAATACAAGCCGCTGCCATGGTTATTTAAAAAAAACAATAAAATCCTATTTTACAAATTTCGACTGCTAATAGCCAACATTCTTTCTAACTGCTTAAATGGTGCAGTAAGACTTATAATGCCACTGTGAAATCATAAGCTCGCCCTTCAAAGGTATTGTATCTGTTACAAATTTAATCTTCTCTGCTTTGTCACAACTGATTTCATCCCAGCAACTTGGAGATGTGACATGACAACATTCTTGTCGTCCTAGACAACCTGAAGCAGGCTGGTAAGTACCTGCCTGGTGCCCAAGAATGATTACAATAATATTGACTATGGAATCTCCAGCAACTGCCCAAAAAATGTGCAATTAGTCTGTTCCGGTTAATAGAAGGGAAAAGGGTGCTTTTCTATGTTCACAAATTGTAGGCATTTTAATGACAGACAGAAATCTGCGCTCTATATTATTCCCCAAACAACTGTGTTCATTGCCTTTAAACAGCATTCTCCTTGTAATACTTTAACCGAATACATTTCATGATTATATACTGCAGACTCATACAGATTCTCATCTCAAGTAAAATTTTCCTACATGAGGAAATAATTCTTTCATTAAAGTATTACACTTCCCAGAAAACCGATCCTCACCGATTTTCATCTAAACATGGTGGGTTGTTTTGTTTTTTGTTTGCTTGTTGTTGTTGTTGTTGTTGGGTTTTTTTGTCTTTGAAATAGCATTCTCAGATAGGTAGCTGGATGCAAGTGTTCACTGCTGCTTCTCGGCTACACATGACACACTGCGGGCAGGAGAAGCAGAGACACTGAGAGGAACCGCTAAGCGCATCTGTGTTCACGAGCTGCTCGGCCAAGAAGCTAATGGAGCAGGGTACTGGAATCTCCCCGCACACCGAGGCTTAATTACTAACCACGAGGTGAAAATCAACTCGGTCATGATGAAAACTGTTAACTGTCAAGGACAACCTTATGTCTAGCAATGAGTACATGGGCTTGGTAGTTAGATATGATGTGTGGATATGTGTGCATATGCAAGCATCCATGTCCTGTAAGAATATTGCATTGAAGATGATGGACAAGACAGCTTTGTATTCAAAATCTTTTATATTTGTGACTCCAATGCTCTGCTCCTGGGTCATTTTAGCTACATCATCTATCTACATCTTTTAAATAATGCTAGAAAGCATTTCTCCATGAATATTTAATTGCCTAGTTCCATGGTTTTAATCTGCCAACCAAGGAAAACAAATGCATAGAGAATTAAGGCTGTTACATTTTTGTAGAAAGCACTGAGAATACTGGAGCTCCAGCCAACGGCCACTGTTCTATATGCAGTAAAGACTACTGCTAAAATATATAGGTGCTGAACAGGAATCTTATGATCTGTCTGTCTCCAACAAACATAACAGCCTAAACTAATGCCACAAAACAGCATTAAAAATTATGCAGTTTTGTTCATAGCAATTCCATTCATAAAGATAACAACTCAAAGATAAGAAAACACAGTTTGCTGGCAAATTTGAAAGAAAACAGAATGTTCTGATGGTAAATATTTTGTTTTTAAGGAATGACTTACTTTTTTACCATATATTTTAATTTCTTTAATGGGCAATGTCCAGTGAACTGATGACAATTTACACGAGATGTTTAAACATATTCTTTAACCAGCACTGCTTTGACACCAATGAAGGTATATTAAGTTGGCCATATGCAATTCACACTTGTGACTTTTCTCTGCCATTCATGAATTATGCAGTCATGCCTAACTCATGGAAATGAATGTGCATGAACTGCCCACTGCCATGCGTCATCTCTTTCTGTGTCCTTGTGCACACACTCCCACAGTTCATTATTCATTGAGGCAGAGGCACACATATAATGTGGAAATAGTCACCTATGAGTCACAAATAGCAATGAGGCTGTGTGTGTGTGTGTGTGTGTGTGTGTGTGTGTGTGTGTGTGTGTGTCATTCAAAGTAAGCAAGTCTGTCAGAGGGTAGCTCCATTGCTTTTTATGAGTAACAAGTGCTAAACAGAGCAGATATAACAGACATAGCAATTGAGGGATATCTTCACATAAAGCTCGACAACCCAGAAATTGTGCCCTTGACAGGTTTTAGATTTTATTTTAACCATTAAAAAGATTCTTGATCATATTCATTAAATTTTTACCAAAATACTGCGTTTAAAATGTTGCACATGTGTTTCTAATTATTTCTTTTCTCCATGTATATTAAGGCATGATGATAATTCACTCCTAGAAGAGACGGTTGTTCGAAGGAACTCTTTAGGATAAATGATCACTTCTTTGCTTTTGACTGAGAACAGGTGTGGAGGAAGCAAAACTTTGATATTTTCTTCCTTAACTGCTGTTCTCCAGTGATTCTTTTCCCCTGACAGTCTAGTGCTGGTGGAAAATATTTCTTGGAAAGGTCTTTCAGTTTTAGGCTAGATAATACCACTAAGTTAGTCATGAGCAAGAATTTGTGATATAGCAAATAATGAGGCTTCCTTCTGATTAACATCATTTGTACATAAACAAAATTGGCCCCATTGAAATCATTTTTCCTAATTGAATATAATGAATTTTATCAGACATTCTGGTTTTCAATTTGTTTGTAATAAAGATCCTTTAAGATGCCAACTTCAGGCAATAAAAGCAGGATTTAATGTCACGCAAAAATAAAATACCTTTACAGCATAGATTCTAATTTGATTGTAGATCATCAAATGTCCATGTTTAGAATTTCCTATAAAAGTTATTACTACAAGATAACATATTCAATGTAAATCATATCTATATAAAACTAATTGGAGCACTTAATAGCAAAATTAGTACTGTATAATCATCTATTCTCTGTTAAATAGTACTTAAAATTAAAACTGAAACAATGTGGGGTTCATAAAGATATTTTGTTTGAGTTGCACATTGAGGACAAATTATGCACTTAATGTTACACATTATACAATATTTTGCTGAAAATCATACCTTTCCTTCATGACTTTATGATTTCTTATTTTTTTATTTTTTTCCAAAAAGATTAAAACAGATATCATTTTGTCTTCATATTTAAAAGAGGTTTATAATGACTGCATGAAACATTATTAAATATTTTAAGATTGTTCTATTTTATCTTAAATTTCTCTGTATTTCTCAATTTACAAGTAAATTTCGTGATTCTCAAATTTTATAGAGATTAATAAAATGTAAGCGTTCCACTCATCTTAATTAGACACAGTGTGGCTGAAGAGCTAAACACTGGCATCCAGAACAAGATCAGTTTCAAAATAAAAAAACAGTGAAAATAAACAGGTGGAAATAATCTATATTTTAAGTTGCATTATATAGAAAATTCTTTGTCTCTAGGAGAAACTTTTCCAAAGGCTTGGTTTCTACTAAAGTAAAACAGAAATAAAATGTGTTAATCCCCCAGCACACCATGTTTATAAGCCTTGAAGTTTTGATTCGCCAAAATCTTTTTTGCCGAGTCAACAGACATACCCAAAAACAGTTTAGGATAAATACATTTTCATTGCTATATGATATAGTCACATCATAAATGAGGTGTGACCAGTAGAAGGCACTCTTACAATAAATATATACACACAGCAGCTCATCTGCCAACTGGGTGGAAATTCTGATAAGAGTTTTACAAACTGTCCACGGCACAAGGGCGCCCTGCACGGAGACATCAAAGTACAAATTCGTCCTGTATACACTAAGAAGAGCTCATTATAAGCCCTTTTGTGTCATTTTTATTTGGGGTTCAGCCCATTTGCAATTTTATTGCCCTCATTTTTTAACCTCCTTAGCTCACAAAAAGAATCATGTGGTCACACTTACCATTTTCACCACTGCATTTAAAGGACGTTGCTCTCTTGAGAAATGACTCAGACTCTTGAGGAGTTAGTGATTCGATTCGTACAGGCTGCTTCAAAACAAGCGTCTAGTTTCATTCTTATTAACCTTTCGAGGTTTGATCATAATTTGCTAGTTGCATGCAGCATGGACGGTCTTGTTAATGGAGCTGCTTGGACGGAGGAAAACACCTCTAATTAAATCTCTGTCAAACGTATGGCTAACAATGTTGTTTAGTTTGTGTTCATATACAAAATCTCTTGAATGACTCTCCAAGTTTACTAAATCCATGTTAAAGGAGCCAGCACTGGAAAAAAAAATGTTACGGCATATGTTTGGATTTTTGTATTTCAGAGTCCTGACTACTTTATCTGAATTAGATTTAGAGCTTTGTTATGTGTGATAGTTATGATAATATGATCACTGAAGGCATGGAGACAGGGAGACTCAAATCCCTGTGAAAATCCCTTTCTCTATTTCCTACAGCTGCTGCGGCGCTTTAATATCTGCTGGAATGATGAAGAGGAACAGGCCGAACTCCAGTTTTAATAAAAATTTTAACAGGTCTACATATAGTTATGAAAAATGTTATTTGCAATGCCAATTTTTAATAAAATTTTCTTAAACCAAAGAAAAAATCCCCAGGGGGAAGCTACTCTGAATGTGTTTTTCATATGTACTATTTAAGGCTCTTTAAAGGTTAGGCAAGTGACTGCTAAAGTAAGTTCTGCACCACACAACATAAACCAGGAGGCGCGTGCGTGCCTGCATTTTAATCAAATAAATAAGCTAAGCTTTCATTTTGTTTAGTGGACCAGAAACAAATATTATCATACTGCATAGTCAATTTTATTATTACTGCCCAAAACTCATATCGTTAAAGAACAGTTTTAAAACAAGCCAAAGCTCCGCTGCTACACGCCAAGGTGCTATGCGATGTATGGATTCATGATACCAAAGAGATAATAGATTTTTTTTTTCTCAAGAAATTGAAATTTGGCTTCGGAAGGGTTTCTTGGACTTGAGAAACCATAGGAAGTTGGGAGCTTTTATTTTTCCAAGAGAAATTAAAAACAACAGGTATTTGTATGAAATGAAATTTAATTGAACCTAAGAACTTTAGAACTTCCAGAGTCTGTGTAAAGTAAACCACACCAAATATTGCACCCCCATACAGTGGTTCTCCAGGCTCTATGGCACTGGGCATGCTGATACACTAGAGCATAAGCTCTGAACCCCAAAGTGTCTCTCATTACAGAAAACAGATGTGAGGTATGACCAGGAAACCAGAAACAAACTCTAATGGACCAATTTTATCATAGACCAGATTGAAAAATAGGAAAAATTCATAACTCCCACCATGCATATACAAACAAGGGGTGGAGTTTTAATCCATGGATGTCGTTATTGTCAGTAAAGTGAGTGTGCTCAAGTCGGGCACTGATTGGCTAGAAACACCAGCTTTCTTGTCATCTCTGAAAGGAAGGCTTGTCTGCACGGTTCACCATGTGAAACATGCTAACACCTATTACACGAATTTGACAGACTTTTAGAATTCACACTGGCTTGCACTAATGTTGGAGTCAGTGGAGCACGAAGACTTTAGTGTCAGGTCTTTGTTTTGTCATACATAAGTATTGACTTTTGGAAGCATAAAATTTAGTATGAACTGAAATGAAGTATGAGGTGGAGTACGAACAGGTCATCGCTGCTGAGAGGCTGATGTATGGAGCCCTCTTGTCAGCCATCAGGCAGGTCCTTCGCTCCTTTCACAGGGACTTGACAGGTGCTGCTTCACACTACATTTTACAGTCTTGCTGATAGGAGTCTTTCCAGCGACTTTGTGATTCTATAGGCAAAGCAGAAGTGCTCCCTAGCTCGTTTACTTAGCTCTCCCTGTATATATAGTTAAAGACACCGCTTAATAGTATAGAGAAGACAATGACCTTGTTAGAGGGTTGAAGATTATTGGTAGAAGAATGAAGGAAAAAGCCATTTACAGATTTTTCATTCCTGATCTCTACATTTGGGACTCTGGTGGATTATCTTGAACCAAATGTTATTTATCAGGATGTTTTGGACATGCTGAGTAAATTATACAAGTAAAATTAATTTCTGAACTGTATATTAAACCAAGTATAAGCACTTGTTAATATGACTTATAAATGTACCAAAAACAGGGGAGGGTAAAGACATCACTAAAATGCTGTTTCCGCATTAAGAATATTTTAAATTTTTACCTTTGGGAATCTTTATGTCATTCAAGAGTGCTCATTCGATTTGTAACCAGAGTATGTGTTTTCAAAGTATCAATCAAGTCCAAGATGCTGGTATAATGAGAACTCAAGGAATCTTGCCATTTAAAGTGCTATAAGACTTTATAAAATAAACTAGGAAGTAGACATCCCAGCAGCTTAAAGATGAGGAAATACTATATTCCAATTTTCCTAGACAATCTGAACTAAAACATTCAACACTTGCCTAATGTCCAAGAATGATGGCAATAAGCTCTACAATGTCTTCTTAAAAAGAGGCAATCTTCACCTTTAGAAATGCATTAGCTGGGCTGCCTTCTCTGGCCTCAGTGGGAGATGAAGCACCTAGCCTTGCAGAGACTTGAACTGCCAGGGTGAGGGGGATATTCACAGGGCCCCACCTGCTCAGAGGAGAAGAGGAGAGGGAGGGCAAGGACTGTGGGAACGGTTGAAGGAGAGGGGTCAGTGAGCGGGATCTTCAGTAAATAGTAAAAGGAAAATTAAATTTTAAAAGTGAATTAGAAAATGGAAGGACAAAAAAAAAATGCATGTTCAATCTTTCTATAGAAGTTCTCATAAAGGAAACACAAGAATAACTGTAGTGCCATATCAGAAGTCATAGATCTCTACATAAAAATTACTATTCTAAAATAAACGAGCCTAGTTTTGTCAAATCAAGTGAGACAACGAGTTACATTTTAGTAAGTTAAACAAACTTCATTCTCCTAAAGCAGGAATCTGCATTCTATAAGCAATCTTCCTCAATTTTTTCACCCCAAAATACTGTTCAAATACAGTAAACAAAACTAATTTTAACTGGGACCAATACTGAATTAATATGCTACTTTTATGACATGTATAATTTAACATTTTAACCGAATCCTACACTTTCCCTGCAAGTTTTTCCCTTCTAGTGTTTCACTGGTGAGTCTTAGGTTCAATTTCACACAGCACTTAAATACGATAATCTGTATGTGAACACTTTTCATAACTATTTTGCACATTAATTTTGATCTACACTTTTATATACATATCTCAAAATATTTACAAATGGACAATTTGATGAAAATTATAATTTCATAAAAACCTTAGATTGCTAGGTTTATTATCAGGGAGGCAGATGAATTATTAAATATTATCAAAAGTTTTCTCACTACTTAATCTTTATGTTTCCCTTTGGTCTTTATTCAAACTATAGCCTGACTGGTGATGTTTTTTTCTC
Organism: Mus minutoides; assembly: GCA_902729485.2. Lineage (NCBI taxonomy): Eukaryota > Metazoa > Chordata > Mammalia > Rodentia > Muridae > Mus > Mus minutoides. The sequence goes on along the minus strand of CACVCL010029488.1, from coordinate 49,194 downwards.
CTAAAATTGATGGTGGAATAATTACACTAAATACAAGCATTTACACATAATTAAAGATGGGGAAATACCATATTCCACATAATATCCTTATAAATAAGCACAGTTATATAAACATGGAGATAAAGGGGAAAGGAGAGAAATAAATTCCGCAAATAATGCTTTTCCCCTGACCCAGAAGTAAGGAACATGACCTGTTTGTCATAGGTTCTGTAACAAATTACTATGAGTTAAGGAATTGCTATAAATTGTACATATTAATTAGGAACTAGGGTCTTTTCCCTCTCATCCAACTTGATCTCTCTGGCCCTAGCTCCTTCTAATTTCATTGTTAAATATTCACTTTTTTGTACTTTTATAAATGCTTGTTTTTTAAAAAAAAAAAAAGTAATCTTATAGACTTTTCTTCAGGATTTTCAAATATCAAGAGTGGCCTAGAGGTGGAATTTCTGGTTTCTTATTCCAAATCACAGCACAGCCCAGTCTGGGAAACTCAGGTAGCATGAAAAGCAGATACACTGGGAAGTGACTTTTCGTGTCACAAAATAATTCTCAAATTGTTTCACGTAAATAAGGAGCACTCTGGTTAATTGTTTGCTTATAGGTGCCTAAATACAAGACAAAGAAGCTGTGGGGACACAGGAACGTAGAGCTTAAGAGCTGGAAGACGTAGCCAACTGGAGACCAATCAATGCTAAAGAAAAGGAAGCAGGCACAGAGCAGGCCAGTAACTTCCAGACAGACAGAGAGGGAGTCGCAGCCTATCTCCCAGTGCATATATCAAATATGCAGCTACACACACACACACACGAGGGACAACTTTAACATAAAACAAAATATTCAACAAGCTAGCTAGATTAATAAAGTTTATTTTAGAGATTTGATACTCATTTATTCGCACATTGATTTAAATGTGTGTGCTGTTTTAAAAACCATCCACATATAAAATTATGTATATCCATATAAACAATGTCTCCTTTAAAGTTGTATAGTACAGTAAGTAGTTCCCCTTAAACTAATACATGTGTACAAGTTAGCCTATTCTCAACACAGCAAAGTTGCTACATTTCTACTGTGTGTAAGACATCTGCTAATGTGGAATTTTTGTTAATTTTTAATAAAATGTTTTTAATTTGTCATTATGAGATAAAATATACACTTGCATGTTCCCCTCTGTCCTCTGTTTAGAGACTTGCTTTCAGAAAATGTTAAAATACAATGAAAAATTTACAAAATAACATCCGTGTCTTGTAAGATAACAATATAACAGACCTGAGTTGTAACCAACAGTTAAGGATGTAAATGTAAAACTATAAGGTTCTGTAGATATAGATACCAGTCGCTTACTAACTTTGAAGAAAGTTAATACTCTTTCACTTACTAACTTTGAAAGAAAATAAAATGTACATGGTATGGAGGTAAAACTATCTATTAAAAAACAAAACTTCACATTATTTTGAAACAGGGTCTGAGATGTTCCAGGTTTTTCCTGGAACTCATTATGTAGTGAAGAATAACCTTGAACTTGTGATCCCCTGCCTTTACCTCCCAAGTTCTGACATCACAGGCACAAGCCACCACATCTAGCTGAATGCATTGACACAGATTGAATGCAGTGAGTTATGACCATTGGGCAAGCGCTCTACCAACCAAAGCCTCATCCTCAGCCCACTAATTCTCCTTAAAAACCCATTTGTTCAAAACAAGTGAGAACTCTTCCTATGCTAATCAACAATGACTGCTGAATTTCAAAATTTAGGTTCTCTTGGAATTCTTCAGTATAAGAAAGTGATTCTTCAAGTGGAATAATGCTTGCAAATCCACTCGGGTGATTCAGCTCATCTGTCTACAGTCACAGTTCATATTGTAACACCTCTCAGCCTGGCCAGTACTGACAGAGGAAGTTGAACAAGAAGAAATCATCTTATATTTTCACCTACATGATAGTTATTCATTTTTTAAATGGTGTCCGACAAACAAGCTAAGGAATGTTTTTAACTTTCTAAAATAGTTTCCAAAACTTTTAGTGTTCTATATTCATAACAAACTTTGATCTTAGCACCCCACCTGTTATACAGGGCTCTAAAACCAATATGGGTCAACCAGAATAGAGAGAAGTGTTAATGAACCATTCATTTTAAAGTACTTAAATCAATCTCCCCCCAACATTTTAGACATAAGTTTACATTGCTATTGTATTGTTTAAAAGGGAAATCACACAATGTAGAGGAGAGCTGCCCTTTCAAGTGAGAAACAAGACTTTTTATAAATTGCTTTAAAGCCAAAGCCATAGGACTTCATCTTGAGTCAGAAGGAGAGGTTAAAGAATAAAGCAAAATTGTTCAGAATATAGAAAGGTATAAAGGAGAGAAAAGAAAAACAGGCTTCTTATTACAGCTAAACCATTTCAGAAGGGGAGGGAGTGGATTTAGCAGTAACCACTAAGTCAAAGTACAACACAATGCAGAAAACAACACAGGCAGTGGAGGTGGTGTACTTCAAAGCTGGAAATCAATGCACAGCAGCTTAAAATCATCTCTTCTGGGATAGTTATTCCAACTCAACATCCCATCACAACCAGGGCCATCCATCACAACCAGGGCCATCCATTCAATAACAGTGAGTACCACCAACTTCACAATAGAGATCCTATTCTGAACTACCAATAAGTTATAAGCATGGGCAGTATTAAAATCTTGGAGTTTTGAGTTTAATTTTGCTTCGGCTTCTCAATGATACATCTACACTTTAGGTATGTGAATTACATACAATTGTATATGGCCTTTGGGTTTGTGTCTCATCTTCTTGCTTAGGTACACACAGGTAGGATATTAAGAGGTCTTGAGTATTTGAGACATGTTTACATTGGGACAATGAATATAATTTTTTAATGTTTTGAGGATGCTCCGGCTATCATATATGACTTATCATTTGAAACACAGGTAACTAGTCTGATTACATTGCATAGGAGACAATAAGAAGCAGTTCATTGGCTCAGTGCCTATGATTAACACTCAAAATACTAGATCTATGAAAGCTGTGTCTTCATAGGTGTTTTGAATTGTCTGACGTGGGTGTCTGTACCTGGAAATTCTCCCACTACAAAGCTATCAACATGACCTTCTGGCAGAGATATCAAGGCCTGGGATACCCTGTGTCAGCTCAAAGCTAGAAGAAATAAAGAAACTGTTACTCTNCCAAATTTTTGTATCCATTCCTCTGTTGAGGGACATCTGGGTTCTTTCCAGCTTCTGGCTATTATGAATAAGGCTGCTATGAACATAGTGGAACATGTGTCCTTATAACCAGATGGAAACTCTTCTGGATATATGCCAAGTAGAGGTATTGCTGGATCTTCCGGTAGTACTATGTCCAATTTTCTGAGGTACCGCCAGATATGAATAGGTTTTTAAAATTTGACTACTCCCAAAACAAAGTTCTGGAGGTTCAATTATGTAAATGAAATTATATTTAAATTACACAATGTGTATTTAAGCAGTACTCACAGAAAGTTAGATGATAAACTATTTTCACATGCATTTTAAAGTCCTTTCATTTATTTTTTTAAGAGTGTATTTTTCAGTAGCATTCTTTCAAACAGCCCTGTTTGCGCTCTTTTCATTAAGCTTCACTCTACAAAGTGAACAATGTTTGTTCCCCAAACTCCTTCTATATGCCAGTAGCTAAAGGCCAGCATCAGAAAGTGAGACTACACCCTTCCTGACAGAGGAAGTGACCCATCATTTAGGTCTAGACTTGTGTTGTGTCATCTCACAGGCATTGCATTTATCTCTAAGCCATGATATGCCATGTTACAGATCACTTCTCTCCCTGAATTGGTGGCACAAGCAGAAAACAAAACAAAACAAAGCCAAATGAAACAAAACACACACACACACACACACACACACACACATACACACACACACACACACACAAATAGAAGGCATTTTATGACAGCTACTACAATCAGCAATTGTTATGTTTTCTTATACTAATTCATTTTTGGATTCTGAAATACTCATGTACTCATAACAAGCAAAGGCAATACACATGTTACAATCAAAGTATTGAATTCCAGATAAATGCTGTTACTCTTTTTTTTATTGGATATTTTCTTTATTTACATTTTAAATGTTATCCCCTTTCCCAGTCCCCACCCCCTCAGAAACTCCCTATCCCCACTCTAAAAAAAGGGGCGGGGCTGGTAGCTGTTCTGTTGACTTTTGATTATTAGGATATATTTAGAAGGATTGCAGTTCCTCATCTGAAATCAAAATTTCATCATCCTAAAATATTTCAATGAATTGCTATATGGTTTATGAATAAAATCTCTAGTTTTTAACCCACTTGATAAAGCACATGCTTTCAGACATAAAAATTTGTGAAAGGAATTTATATAATAACATAACTTAATTTTGCTAATATTAACCCTTTATTCCAATACAATATTTTAATTAAATTTGTTTGTGGGTATTTTGAATATATAATTTGGAAATATCGGCTGTGAAATTAAAGTTACTACTTAATATCATAGAAAAATGGCTTTAATGAACATTAAGGATACACTAAAACCAACTGGCTCAACATTTGAATAGAATGCTGGAAAAGAAAATTCTGCATCATTTAAGAGTTGTGAAACTCTCTATCGTTCGGTGTAAATACTTACAATCTCTTATCTGAGGAATCAGTCCAAAAAGTGAGGCAATTGGAGAGACAGTTGGAGAGCCAGCCAAGTCAGGTCCTAATAGGAGAAACCACAGTATTTGGAGGCACCAAATGTGGAGATGGTAAGTCATGCCTTGTTATTTTCTGTGTACAAGGATGTGGAAAGTGGTAACTACAACAAGCCCTGTAACACTATCTGTCAACAGGACGAAGCATCATTCCAACTGAAGCCGAATTAAGAGATAAACATCTGCAATATGATTAACAGATAGGTAGATGGATTAGATAACTCAATTTGATAGCCAGAAGGACTGATACAGGGATGGATGAATAAGTGGGAGGTGGATATATAAAGGGTTGGTGGATTGATAAATGATAGACAGATAACACGTATTTATAAATCCCTATAGAACCTCTCGGTCGCTTTTCTTTCTCTTACCACAGAACCACCAGCTCCTCCATCATGCCTTCATTCCAAGAGTTTATGTGATAAAGTGAACAAACTGGGCCAAGAGAGAAGTCTAATCACAAAGTAATACTGAACATCAGAGAAAGGAGAGTATATTTTTACTAGACGTCTCACTGAGATCTCGGTTAAGATGAAGGTTGCATCTATCATGAGTACTTGGCTAACAGAACCTCATTTGTCAACTGGGTCTTAGAGGATTCTTCATACATGTACCTTATTATTTTGCCTACTCAAAAGAATAATAATATAATGATACTCAGGAATAATAATATAATGATATTTATATAATATCAACAAATTCTTTACAAATTTCAAAAATGATTATTCTCAAAGCCCAGCTCTAATTGTTTTGTGGAGAAAACATTGACATGTATGATAAATTGATTTATGCCTATGGTATCAGTTTTATTTCCCCTGTACAAGTTAACTTGTAAGACCTGCTGAAGACCTGGAAGGGACAAATGCTACCATTACACACAGTCCATCAGCTAGCTGGCTTGTAAGAATTCACTTTATGGTGGCAATTTTTTTGATGAAAATCATCACTATGAGTTTTACACTGAACCTTGTCTTTGAGAATTATCATCAGAGACATGCTTATGGCAAATACTCATAAACATTTCTCATTTTTCATAGCACAATGTTAGGGGAGCATATTTTAACATTTTGGCTTTCTCACATATAAAATATAAAGCAATTAGGACTAAAAGCCAGCAGGCACATTCTGGTGCCAAGTATTCTTCTAAGAAGTTTAGGGGACATAAAATCTCTAGGCTTTACTTTGTTAAATAGGCAAACACTGGATTACTGTGGAGGAAAAATGTGCTGTGAGAAATTATGGCTAGTCATACAAAATGATGATATAAATATACACAAATCTTACCCTCAATTTCTTTGTGTTTTTATTGTAAATTATCCTTCTTTTACCAATATTTTTCTAAACATTTAAGATTTTAAAACACTTGGACTGACTGAAAAATATCTTTTTCTACTTAGAAGCACAGAAATGATTACAATGGTAGAAAATTGATATCAAAGAATACATATTTCTGTAATGTGACATTAAATACTTTTTCTGGCAGACTGTAGGGCTCAGTAGTAGACAGCTTGAGTCACACCTTCAAGTACTGGGAATCAACCCCCAGCATACACCAAAAAGGCATATTTCAACTCCTGGACATAAATCAATATCTATATATTTCAGAGTCAAAAAGATTGTTCAGTGGGTAGAGAGTGCTTGATGTGCAAACAAAATAACCTGAATTCAACCCCCAATACTTGTGTAAAAGTGGAAGGAAACAACAGACTCCATAGACTGGTATTCTGAATTATACAGTCCTATCAAATGTCTGTCCATACACTTATAGTAAAACAACAACAATAACAATAATAATAATAACAATAATAATAATAATAATAATAATAATTTCTTTTTGAGATAGGGTTTCTCTGTTTTAGCTCTGGATAGATGTCCCAGAACTCATTCTGTATACCAGGCTGTCCTTGAACTCACAGAGATCTGCCTGCCTCTGTCTCACGAGTGCTGCTATTAAAGAAATGTACTACCAGCACTCAACTATAAAATTATTTTTAAGGCTAATGATTTTGAAAGGATGAGTATATATAAGTAGTATATGATTTAGATATAATTTCAATTAGAATGTGTTCTAAATAATATTTTATCTACATATAGTTAGGTCATGCACACCAAATGAGTATCATGTGTTATTAGGTCAAAAATTAATGAAGAAGATATAAGAATATTTATACTGTATAGACCTGCTAACCTCTATGTAGAAGGGTGCATTAAGGATATAGAACTTGAGATTTTTAGTATGTAACGAAGGATGGAAATTCTTTGATTCTCTCACCTTCTAAGAAACCATCCATGATTTACAAATAGTAGGTTGCATGGTTCAAGAAAAACATTATTTTTTTATAATCCATTGCTGTCTTTACTTCTCTAATCAAACAGAAGAAAGAAAAGAAAATGTCTCCCCTGTTTTTTTATTAGATATTTTCTTCATTCACATTTTAAATGCTATCCCAAAAGTCCCCTATACCCTCCCTCCACTCCTGCTCCCCAACCCACCTAATCCCACTTCCTGGTCCTGGCGTTCCCTTATACTGGGGCATATAATCCTCTCAAGACCAAGGGCCTCTCCTCCCAATGATGGCCGACTAGGCTATCTTCTGCTACATATGCAACTAGAGACATGAGCTCTGGGGGTACTGGTTAGTTCATATTGTTGAAAAACATTACACTAAGAGTGTTGTGCACTGAATATGAAATGTACCCAAAGGCTCACATACTTGAATTCTCAACACTCAGTTGACTGTACTGTTTGGGAAAGTTGCAAAAACATTAGGAGGTAGAACATGGATAAAGGAAAAGATTGTTGAGCTGATCATAGAGGATTCTACTCAGCTCCCAGTTCCTATTTTGCAGTAGTTTTCTGTCAGCATTGAAATGTAGAAATTCCTGCGTGTTCCTGCCACCATTGTGTTGAGGCCAAGCACATAAACCCAAGGGATTGGAGACTGAACCTTCTGAAACTATGAGCTGAAATTGAGCCTTCATTCTTTAAATTATGCTTCTCAGGTATCAGTGTTCATTCTCACTAATACACAGTATGTTATAGGAGAGGAATAGGTGAAGGGGGAAGGGGATGAAGAAGAGGAAGAGAAAGAGGCAGAGGAGAGGGGAAGAAATTCAAAGACTATTTTGAGCAAGCAGTAACCTATACCACTAATGTTTAAGCCCATCATTACACTCTTAATTATGAGAAAGTTACATTTTGTATGATTTCATTTATATGACATTCTGGACATGACAACATTATGAACCCCGAAAACAGATTCATGGCTGTCGAGAGTTAAAGGGGGAGCATGAGGAAAGAGAAAGCATAGCAAGGATGTCATCGTGACTGTGAGAGGTGCTTGCTGGGGTGGGAGGTGTCCTATAGAGAAGCCACTTCATCCTTGTTAACCAAAAGGACTTAGCCATGCCATAGTTAGCTTCAGGCGTCAACAATATAACTCAAGTCACCTGAGGAATCCCCTCCATGTTATTGGTCTATGACGCACTTCTTCTTGCTTTACATTGTATCAAATATATGACCTGGTTATTATGTTTAATCCTAATTGTTAATATTTCATATGGAGGATATGTGTTTAATTGTTCATTTACAGTGAACATACGTTTGTTCAGGTACATGCGAACATGAATGTCAGCAGTCAGGAGCAAGAACTATTCTCAGTTGCTCTGTGGTTTTTGATATAGGGACTCTCACTGAACCTGAACCTCACCAGTTTGGCCAGAATGGCCAGCCAGTGAGCTGCAAGGATTTTCCTGTCTCTTCTTCTTTCCCAGTTCTGGAGGCACAGATGTGGACTGCTATGCCTGACTTTTTACATGGCTGCTGAGGAGCTAAACTCAACTCAGGTCCTCATACCCACAGTGAAAGCAAACATTTTCACCGCCTGAGCAATCTATGCCACGTAATTATTACCTAATATTATGAAATGCGGAATTACTAAGGTTTGAAGTTAAAAATAGAATTAATGAAGTTTTGTTCTTTGTCACAAAATTTGCCTGAACAGAAACAATTAGACATCTTTTTAATTTAAGTATTGTATTTTGTCTATATCTTATGAGTTATGTAGTTATGAAACAAATCTAAAGTATTTAATTAATCAAACAATATCTCATGTGAAACAGCTGGTCTCCATTTATCATATAACTATGAAAATAAAAATTTTAAGTTTGGCTACCTAATGTTTTATTAACTTAATTTTCTATGTCATTATAATTAACTATCATTAAATAATAATCATACAGTGTAGAATAATGTCAAATCTCTCCTACAAATTCTAGTCCTTCAAGAAATTGATGAGACAGCGTGATGTTTACTGTTAACTGTCAGCTTGAAAGGATCTAGAATAATCTGGGAGACAAAGCCCTGGGCATGCCTGTGAGAGATGATCTCAGCTACACTGATTGATGTGGGAAGGCCTATCTTAATCCGCGCTGGGACCGTTTCCTGGGCAGAGAGAGGATCCTGGACTGTGTGGGATGGAGAGAGTGAGGCAAGCACTAGCACACATTGGTTGTTTTCTATTTTATGGTTGTGGACGCCACGTGAAGAGCTGCTTCGGACTGCTCTGCTATACTCCCTACCCATGATGGAGACTGTTACCTGAGGCTGTGAGCCGGAATACAACCTTTATCCCTTAATTGGCCTTTTTGTCTCAGTATTTCAGGAAGGACATAGGAAAATACATAAAACTGGGTGTAATTTTCAAGTCATTATACAACTTCCTTTTGGAGATTATTAATAATCCAAGAGAGCATTTGTTTCCTCCAGAAATTACCGAGTGATATTGAGAGTAACACGATATGGACATTTGTGTGAACCACACTAGCTTATGAAGTATGCAAAATAAAAACAAAAATTAAAAAATATACAACACCTTGAAGCCCAAGTAATTCAGGCTCATTAAAACAGCGTAGCAGAATTTTAAAACAAATTGTTTTTCTAGAACACGAAAATTAAAAATGGTTTTGTAATTATTCATTTTGATTTTCTAACTTAGAAATTATATCTCGTCCTAAAGCTTTCTTTGAGCATATTCCACTTATCTAATCTTAGTAAGAAAATATAAAAAGTACCCTTGTTTTCCTTTGGAAACTTGTTAGTTTTCCTCCTTTGTTTAGATAAATACTTTAACTACTCTCTAGACTGAACTCTATAAGCTATGTTTTGGCGTATGTTTTGAATTGTTGGAGACCCCATTGTTATGTAGCTCAGGTTTACTTTGAACTCATGACTCCCATCACACTCGTTCTCTGCAATACTAGGAACACAGGCAGGCACCACCTCGCGCAGACTGCTAAACTTATTTACCATCTAAATAATCTGGAAATTTTATGAATTTTCCCTATATTGTGAAAAAATTAATACATGTGTAGCAATGCAAATGAGAGAAAAGTGTTCTCTCAAACAAGAGAAAAAATTAACCACCAGTCTGATCTCTATTAAAATAAGAGAACTCTCAGATCCCAAAGCTTTGCATGAATACAGCAGAGAAAGAGGCAGGAAGCCATAACTGTGCACAGCTCAGCCATGCTATGTTCTTGCTAATCCACCCTGGAGCAGAAGAAAGTGCTTCTCCAATACATAGCCCTCCTCTTTGCTATAAAAGCACTATGTGCCCCAGAGAGTATAGGCGGAAGTGAGCTGGAACTGACAAAGGAAGTCTCCCCAAGGGCTGGCTGTTTTAGTAACTGAAGGTGTTATGCAAGCTAGAAAGAGAGAAAAGCAACACAGATCCTACACAGGTGTAGAAACTATGAGCCACAACAATGACCTGCTTGGAAGACATCCACAATGATGCAATAGCAGCACATATTGTCCTGGGGATTGTCCGACGGCTGACTAATTGGACCAACTGTCCATTAAATTCATGCCTGATGCTGTTACCCTAGTATGTGATTAGGGTGAGAATGCCCCCTTATGTCTGTATACTTAGATACTCAGACGCAGTTGGTGGGACTGTTTGGGAAGGATTAGGAGGTGTGGTTTTAAAGGAGGGCATGTGTTACTGCATGCAAACTTGTAGGTTTCAAAATATCCTCACTGCTCCCAGCATGTTCTCTCCCTCCTGCTTGAGAATCATGATGTAAGTTCTCAGCTTCTTCTCCAGCAGTCTGTCCTCATACCTTCACACCATCATCATTGACTCTGGTCCTGTGAAACTGTGAATCCAAATTAAACACTTTGATTCATAAGTTAATTTGTTCATGGTGCTTTATCACAGCAATAGAAAAGCAATTAATATATCTAGCCAACCACCTGTGGCTAGTGAGTTCACAGAACCTACTATAACTGTCATTTTGTAAACAAATACCATTTTACTGTAATATATTATGCATTTAATATGCATATACATATAATATATACACACATATACATATTATATATAACACACATATATATATACATATAATATATATACACACATATATACATATTGATGTATACACACATGCACACATATATATGCACCCATCCTTAAACCTACATGTAATTCTGTCATCTTTCGTCAAGCAAGCTTCTTGAAACAGTAGATGGAGGCTTCAAGCAAGGACCTATAGCTGGCCTGCATGTAGAGAATAAGTGGCTGTGTGGTGCCCTCCCCCAGCTGGTCCATTTACAGAATAAACACACGGAACATTCTAGAAGAGGGACAAAAAGATAGTAAGAGCCAGAGCACCAGGACACCTGCTGCTAGATTGTATCTTCTAGATATAACAGGAATATTGAACCTATACAATCTCAACAATATGTTCACTAAGCAAAACCTGTATAACGGTACCCACAACCTTCGTGCCAACACATATTCTCCCTTAATTGAATTAATAACAACTGATAGCTGACTAAAGAGAAAGAATCCATTTTCACCAGGAATGAACCCCTGAATGGTTACTGAAACCCAGTTGTCGATCCTAAATATATTATTAGGTGTCTTTCTACCCCTCGTCCATGATATCCCCAGCACTGGGACCTCCTTTCAGATCCACAAAACACGCAGCTCTTTCCTGCTTGCAACTCTGCTTTCTGAGAGCACCCATGATCTTCTCTGACTTGTTTAACTTCTTCCTCAGCAAGCTTCTAGCTTCCACTAAATAATGTGCTGCGGAGTGGGCTCCTGTGACCACCACCTTCCTGTTTCCATACTTACATATGTTTTGGTAGCACCCTCCTTAATCCAATTTGTGTTTATTTTCATAGCCTGTGCTTCCCACACTAGTCTCTATGTCCAATAAAGGCAGGAAGTGTGGCTGGTTAATATACTGGTTTGGTTGGTTGATTGGTTGGTTGGTTGGTTGATTGGTTGGTTGGTTGGTTAGTTGGCTGGTTTTATTTTGTGAGTGGGTACAATATTTTCAACACCCAGAACAATCAGTAAATGTACTGAATACGTTAATGACCAACCTCTTCTCCTAACTTTAGATTGTGTTTGCCTAAAATACCATTATGCTTTCTGATTCCTCAAATTTTGGCCTCCCTTGGTTTCTTCATCCCCTGTTTTGAGCATGTAACTCTCCCATCATGGTGGCACCTGTTCTACAGTCTGCTTCCTGCCTCCGCCCCACATGTCCCGTGGCAAATGGCACCTCTTGCCTTCCACAGCCTTGTTTCTGTACAGGTAACATCTTCTCAAAGTCTCTATTTATTCCTTTATAAATTTTTTATTTTCCATTTAAGTTCTGCTTTTTATTACATAATACTTAAAGATGCAGTTTTATAGACTGTCAGTCAAACAACCCATTTCCCAAGGACAGCACCCAGAAGTTCAGCACTGTACAAACCGACAACGTCCCTGTTCCCTGTTTACTTTCAGCTTTTATCACATGCATTTGTGCAGTTGGGCTTAGTGATAACTGTTATAATGTGGTTTCAATTTTTATTTTAACACTATATGTCCAATTTTATATACAAGAATGTCCATTTCTCTGATTTGTTTATGTGATATAATTAAACTAGTTACTCTATTGTTTCTATTGTTTTTACTCTCTCACAGTTGAGAAAGCTTAGGAAGACTGTCTTCATGAATTTAATATTTTTGTCTTGGGTTTTATCCTTAAAATGATTTTCTGGGAGTTCTTCGAATCCCATTGATACAAAGTCAAAGGATGAAAAGTCCTTTCTGGTTTTGCTGTATCTTTGCCTCCCCGGTGGTCTTCCCACTGTGCCCTCACCCACCCCACCCCCACTGCTCCACCATGATTCCTTCTTTGTTGCTATGGTTTTCATTCTAAACTTCTCTCTTCTCCTGGACTTTCACTCAGTCCTTCCATCCGCCCCCACGGAGATCCTTCTAACACCATAGGCTTTCATGGTCTTCAGTACGGACACCACCGAATACCACCGAGTGGATTTGCTGAGTTTTGCCAGATGCACTTCCTGCTTTGATGTTGCTGTTTGGAATACGTGTGGAAGCAGCTTAATTGTTTGCTATTCAGTTCATCATTAATTATATTAACCTTACCCAAGTTAGCAAAATGTACAGGTAAGGAAGCAATAGCACCCAAATTAGTGGATGAGTTGTATGGCTAGGAAAGGAAAAAATCTGTGCCGTTTCCTTGTATCTATAAGTGAACACATGAAAATAAACTTGAAACCTAAACATTTCCCCATTTAATTTGGACTCCCACTTAATTGGGAGTGAAAGATGCATGCATAGATGTACATATGAAAGACTGAAGAGTTCCTTTTCATTGCACTGTAGACACTGGCATTGAGTTTACAAAAACACTCAATATTAAGACCATTGCTTTTCTGAAATCATGGGGTTATGGAATGTTTTGCATGTTCTAGCTGAATGAGAATGGTTTTACAACTTTCAAGACATGGATTTAAAATTCTTAGCAGATTTCTTCTACAGACTGTGTTCACCCACCAATACACGCGCACAGAGAACTTAGCTACCCAGTGAGCCGTGCAGAGTTTAGCAGAGAGCTGGGGTGACAGAGCTCAGGTGGCCAACGCAAAGCAACCTAATCCACACAGAGGACAAGCTACGGTGAAAACAAGGCACCGGGGACCACATAGAAGGTCTTGAGCTATTTGCAGAGAGCACGTGAGAGAGACATTCAGTCAGAAAGTAAAGTCAGAGGTTACAACCAGAGCAGGAGATATTGGAAGCACCGGAGATTTGCATATTGCGGCCACACATCCTGGATGATGCTCCATGAAATTTCTATGACTATCTACCCAGATCCCCTTTGCCTCAGCCTAGGTCATGTGCTTCTCCTCATTGTGCTCTTCGTAAGAAGAGCATACATTGAAATACATTCACACATTGAAATTTCATAGGAAAGATCGTGTTATCAAGAGTAATTAAGATTGGAAGATGCTTATGATAGAAACAAAATATGAAGTGAGCTGTTTGGAAATCACACATGACTGCACACACACACACACACACACACACACACACACACACTCACACACACACACATACCACAGCTGCAGCAGATGTTGACCTAACAACCCAGAAGTTAGCAGGCAGGATGCGGTAGTAGTATTCACACCATTACAGGCAGCTCAACTCATTTGTTTCTATTTTTTTAACTTAGTGAATTAAAAGGTCGTTAAATGTTTTGTGCCTTTACAATGGAAAATCTCACGAGGCGGTGCATCTGCAGCCACCAGAGACCAAGGGATGCAGTCCTAGTACAGTCATGCAGCGTATGTTGCACTCGGGCTGAGCTGGCTTTGAACATTGTACAGTTTCCAGTCATACTTAGTAGTTTTATCATGTTCATTATAATGGATATGCACCTCAGGGCATTAAGCACAAGCAGCATATGAAACCGTAAGGCTGAAATCCAAGCTAAGAGTAATGTGCTCAGAGAGAGGGATGACATTCCTATTTTTGCATCATAGTGATTTCCCTCAGATCCGTACACAAAAATGTATCTCATCAAGATATCTCTGGTTGACTGCATGAAAGAGGAAAATCTGTAGTGATTACGCAAGATTGACTTTGAAGATCTGGGTTTTTTGTGTTTGTTTTGTGTTTTAGTAGTGCTTAAAAATATTTTCATTACCCAACCCCTTACTTCACCATTTTTATTTAAGGCCAGCTATCTTAAAATTGAGTTTAATTTTTAAAACTCCTAGAGCCAAAAAGGGAACTATTAGCTAATGAAAACATATTTGATATTTTGGGTATCATAGACAGGTTTTAATCAATACTTTAATATAGATTTGTTCTCAAAAGTATTGCGTCAGTTAAACATTTGTCAACAAACATACTTGTTTTTACCCAAAGCAAGTCAGTTAAAGACTAAACTGCCCTTGGCTTAGAGTGTATAAGTTGGACTACTCATTCTTTATTTGTAGAAAGTCAGAATGGGATGAAATTAAATGATACTCAATGGTTCCTGACTCATCTAAAAATTCCAGAATTGAAATCTAGTTCATCCCTATAATTTCAGAAATTGATGAAGGGGATGGTAAGTTCAAGGCCAGCCTAGGCTAAACTGTGACAGTCTGATTCTTAAAATAAAATTAAAAGATAACAATAACAACAAAATTCCAGAACTATTAAGAAAAAAATAAAGACTCAGCCCAGTAAATTCCCATCTATCTATATAATAAATAAAATTCCATTTCCCAATTGCTTTCTCTCTAGAGGAAACATCTCTGCAGACAGATACCATAATTATTAAATATTAGTGAAGCACAGGGAAACCATGGGAAATTAAATGCAAATTTTATCGTACACAGACTGGAATCTAATTTCCACTTATTTCATTTGTGTTTAAAGTGAAAAAATGTTTTACAAACACATAAAGTATTAACTACTGTTTAAAGAGACAGACTCCTGCTTCCTTTACCTCCAAATCCTACACCTTGAGGAGGGAGGGAAGGGCTTCTTAACCCTTGTAGGTGAGTTGACAAATACCTTCCTATGTCTAATGTGCTTTTACTTTGAGGTTCCGGCTGCAGGTACTGTCTATTGACATCTGATTAGAGGCTTTGGTTTTAGCTTTCTTAGATTTCCACAACTATTTCCTCCCTTAACATGCCTCCAATGTACACAGCCTTTGCCCAGCAACATCGCATACCATGATGGGGTTGTGGATATAGGCTGGTTTATGGTGTGAATCTGGGAAAGCACATATTTACAAAGCAAAGGTGAAGTACACTACAAACTGTTTTAGCTTTCTGAAAAATATTCTGTCTTTGCAGAGAGGCATGACAATCAATTTATATTTAAATTTAACTGCTATTTTCCTCTGTATCTGATTAATTAAATTAATTAATATCCAAATGCGATATCAATTATCAAGTTTATATGTGTGTATGTATATGTATATGTCTGTATATACTCATACTTCAATGTGAGCCACATATTCCCACAGACCCTCCACCTATCCCTTAAGATGGAGGCTTTTTCTCCTGTTTCCCACGTTAAGTACAGGTATACAATAGAAAGATAATGATAGCATATCTACAACATAGGTGAAGATAGCGCAAAGCCATATCTATCCTCTATGCATGAAACCTAATGACAGAGGTTAACCATTTGGTGTTCATTTGGTAAATGGCCACTGTTGAAATTTTTTATTTTATTTTTATACATTTTCATTAAAATATAACTATATCATGTTCTCCTTTCTCTTTCTACTTCCTGTTCCTCCCAAGTCTCCTCTTTCAAAATCAGTTTTCCTCTACTCTTTAATTGACAGCTTCTTCTCTCCCCATATGTGTGTGCCCAATTATTATAAGTTTTTTAATGTTTTTATTAGATATTTTCTTTATTTACATTTAAAATATTATCCTCTTTCCTAGCTTCCCCTTCGAAAATCCCCTATCCTCTTTCCCCTCCCCCTGCTCGCCAACCCAACCACTCCTGCTTCCTGGCCCTGACATTCCCCTATACTGGGACATAGAATCTTCACAGAACCAAGGGCTTCTCCTCCCATTGATGACCAACTAGGCCCTCCTCTGCTACATATGCAGCTAGAGCCTTGATTCCCACCATGTGCTTTCTTTGATTGGTAGTTTAGTCCCAGGAGCTCTGGGGGTACTGGTTAGTTCATATTGTTGGTCCTCCTATGGGGCTACAAACCCCTTCAGTTCCTTGTGTAATTTCTCTAGCTCCTTCATTGGGGACCCTGTGTTCTACACAGTAGTTGACTGTGAGCATCCACTTCTGTATTTGCCAGGTTCTGACAGAGCCTCTCAGGAGACAGCTATATCAGGGTCCTGTCAGCAAAATCTTGTTGGCATATGAAATAGTGTCTGTGTTTGGTGGTTGTATATGGGATGGATCCCCAGGTGGGGGAGTCTCTGGATTCCTTCAGTCTCAGCTCCGAACTTTGTCTCTGTAATTCCTTCCATGGGTATTTTGTTCCCCCTTCTAAGAAGGATCAAAGTATCCACACTTTGGTCTTCCTTCTTGAGTTTTATGTATTTTGCAAATTGTATCTTGGATATTCTGAGCTTCTGGACTAATATCCACGTATTAGTGAGTATATATCATGTGAGTTCTTTTGTGATTGGGTAACCTCACTTAGGATGATATCCTCCAGATCTATCCATTTGTCTAAGAATTTCATAAATTCATTGTTTTTAATAGCTGAGTAGTACTCCATTGTGTAAATGTACCACATTTTCTGTATCCATTCCTCTGCTGAGGGACATCTGGGTCATTCCAGCTTTTGGCTATTATAAATAAGGCTGCTATGAACATAGTGGAGCATGTGTCCTTATTACAAGTTGGAGCATCTTCTGGGTATATGCCCACACTCTGGAAATCAGTTTGGCAGTTCCTCAGAAAATTGGATATTAAAACAGCTTTATACACACAAAATTATAAACATAACCTGCTGAGTCCATTCTTGTTGGTTGTGTATGTATGGTCTCAGGGCTGACCAGTTTGTACTGGGAAGTCAATTAGATGGTTCATTTCTGGGAGAGGCTAACTCTTCTGCTCTTGGAAATCATCAGTTGCCTGTAAGTCCTTGTACAAAGTTGGTATCCAGTGAGATTTTCTCCTTTCCATGTTATCCTCTGTATGGATGTTTCCATTGTTCTGGTCCTGATTAGGCTGCCCTTTCTAGCAGAAACAGTTTCACAGTACCTTCCCTTATGCCATATTGCCTGAGCCACAGATGCAGAAACTGTGATGTAGGTATACCCACTAGGGCTAGACTCCAAAGATAAGTTGATCTCTGCTTTGGGCCCAATTATGGTTTTCCATAATAGTTTCCATTTCTTTTCTTAAGGGAAACTTTTTTGATGATGGGAAAGCCACAATTATCTGTGTGTATTAGAAGAGAATATACTGCTATTACATTGTTATACCAGTGAAATTCTTAACTACAAACTAAGTGATAATAACATTTTAATGTGCCAGTACAAACACCATACTTCTTTATTACAAAAAAATCCAATTTTTATGTTAGTGTATGGATTTTTTATGACTAGTTTGAAATTTTAACTATAGTAAAATAATTCAATATAGTAATAATCTATTTTACTTATTTCTCCTGGATATATTTAAATGTTTAAGTCTTTAAAATACTTTGTAATTTGTTGTTTAGTCAAAATATGTCCTGTGCACAAGATAATTATGTAAATGCAGAAGTTACACTCATTTTAAATCCAACAAAAGAAATCAGAGGAAATATTGGTAGCAGATATTTAAATGTAAGACTATTTTTTTCTTTTACATTCTGATTTTTATTGTCAATACCAAAAGTGAATACAGAATACACAGAGCCACGCTTAGACAAGCATAGCCCAAGGTGTTTTCAAAACACCGGGATCTAGTTCACTTGGTCACCATAGCAACTCTTCAAAAAAGTCAAAAGAACTACAGCATTCTTTATTCTACAGAGGCAAAACTGGAGCAAAAGAAAGCAGTATCCATGGAACCACAGTAAGCCACTCTCAGAACAGGCACCAAAGCCTATGTTTCTAATACCTATATTGAGATCCTGTAATTCATATTATAATAATTATCTATGCATGCTTTCCTGTCTTTGATAATGGTTGTGAATCATATAAATGTTAGGAACTGTACCTAGGCCCACTGTCTTACAATGTGACATACAACACACAATGTTACCCCTTTCTCATCGTTTCTAGATAAAAGATTTTACCCTTATATCTTTCCACATGCTCCTCCATACTGATCTAAACACGGACACATGCATGCATAGAACCAAGCTCACATCACTCACATGAGAGAAGGTGCAACAGCATGAGATGTCCAGCTTGATCAAGCTTCACAACACCCCAGTCTATGGGTAATTAATGTCAATATTCATTGTTATTTTAAAGATGATGTGGCTTCAAAGTTAAAAATTGTCTCAAAAAAAAAGATACCACAGTGTTGCATAGAAACTGAAGTGTCATTACTATTTTCAAATGTAGCATTTACTATTTGTATTAGTTTTTAGAGGTTTTAAACCTTAGATTGCAAGGTGCTTAATCAGCTGGAGCAATAAAATAGCTATGGTATTACCTAAAAGCCCTCGGCATTTGACTTCTGTGTCTCCCTCGTCACACTCTATTGTCTTTGACCAGTCCCTTCACTTGCACTTCAGATGGAGTAAATGACACCAGTGTCCCCATAGTGATTATAGAGAGGATTTTTAGAAACTGTAATTGGAGCTGGAGAGATCTCTCAGCAGTTAAAAGAACTTACTGTCCCTACAGTGGGCCTAGGTTCAGTTCCTAACATTTATATGATTCGCAACCATTATCTCAGTTCCAGGGGATCCAACCCCCTCATCTGTCCTCCTCAAGCACTATAGATATGTGTGCACATACATACATACATACATACATACATACATACATACATACAGGGTGAACACTTGTACACATAAAGTTAAAAAATTAAAATACCATAGTCATATAAAGTGCATACAACAGTGTCCATCCAGTACACAGTAAGAACTCAGTGGGTGAGTCACACTGTTAAACAAGTTTACTGATATCATTTTGGATACACTGTAAGAAGCCAAGCTTTTATATGCATTTTTAAGCAATAATAGTCTTTAGAATGGCGAGCGACATTTCACTCTCTTTGATTGTGTGTCCTGGAAGGAACTTTCAACATCCAAAATGACTTATAATTAAAAGTGCGTTAAATGGCTTCCCTGACGGTTTCATAAAGGAAACTGAAATTCCCAAAGAGATCGAGAGTTTTCAGCACTCCCACTAGAAAAGGAGACATAGCCACAAGTGCTTTCGTGAAAGATTAGCGGTGGCTGCTTATGGCCAAAGGACTGTATGGTATGTTTACACCAGATGTCATTCAGCAAATAAAAAGTTAGCTAGAAGTCTGTCTTTTTCTAGCTTTGGATTGCTCATGCTTAAAGGTAATAGCTGCTTTGATTATATTAATAGAACATGCTATTAATTGAGCATACAGTACTCTGGTAAAAATAATTCCCACATTTGCATGACACGTGTACCAGAATATTCCTGTCAAAAGGGAAAACGCATGTTTTGGTGTTAACTGACTAAAGTTCATCAACTTTCCAGTAACTGGCATCAAATTCTTCATCCCTCATGATAGAGAATTTCTGTTCAATAACTAGGTTATATAAAATATGTCTCTCATATATAAAGTACAATATCACCCAGGGTTCATTAATGACATAACACTCCAAGGATATCCAGGAAAATCTGGACCACTCTAGGGCTGCAAATATCCTTCCTATGAGCCGTTCTGTGCTCTCAAGGAGAGTTACTCAGACTCAACGTGTCTCCTTAGGAGATTTCTGGACAGAGAAAGTGGCCAACACTGATCACCCACCAAGATGTTCATGTTCAAGCTCACTGCCTTTCACTTAGCACTCTGTCGACCAACTGGAAAATAATTTGTTTGAGCCAGTAAGGCTTACAGTTATTTATTCTTTATCCTTGATTTTTCAGAGAGTGCCTAACAGCTCCACCAGTGACCCTCGCTGGAAACAGACAGCATCAGAGAGAGACAAGATTCTGACGCTGCACTTACCTTCAGCAACTGTAGCTGGGCTTTCCCAGAGCTACCCCTTGATCCCGCAGCTCATGTAGGCTCAACACTCGGCAGCTCACAGAGGCTTTCATCTAATTCTCACTTCATTTTCCCCTGGTTTTCATTTCAGGACAAGTCTTAGAAAAAGAAAAAAATAAGAAAACCAAGAGAAAGGACGTCACAGGCCTGGCATGCCATTGGGTGTGGAGGTAGAGAAGCGTGCTAATTACAACAGCCATATTTCCAGGCCAAAACATTAGTCTAGTTTGACTGCTACTGGGGGCAGTCCCTCAGTGTCTACTTAACTCTGCTTGTGTCCCTACCCCTTCAGCAAGGTTCAGTCTCTTCAACAGCAAACATCTCTCCATGAGGATCACTAACTCAGATCCAAGAAAAAGAATCCCTTGAGAGGCACCAGGATGAGGAACACCTTTGAAGAATGCCTAAATGGGTAGGGAACAGATCATGAATTGCAAGAAATAAAAAATCAGATGCCCATTCTGGTGTGTGTGTGTGTGTGTGTGTGTGTGTGTGTGTGTGTGTGTGTGTATGTTTAAAAATCACAACAGTGGACATAACAAGATGGTAGCTATTTCATACCTATCCAGTACAGTAATCAACTCTTCTCCAAGGAATATGTGCTTTTGGTCTACTTTGTGGTGAAGACAGTTTCACTAGTTGGACATAGTAGCTCCTCACAGGAGCTCTGAACTGTGCTTAGAGGCATTTGTACATGTTTATTTAATATCTTTACATATTTTATGTAAAATACCATTCATTAAAAAGAAATGCCACTACCAACCACAACAAAGCACAAGACCAATGACTGTCCTACAGAAAGGACCCCTATTAAGCTTATTAAAGTAGAATTGTCTGGTTTTGAAAAACCTAAGCCTACAATGTATCTCCTAATATGAATTAGCAGAAAAGTGTTGGGGGATGGATCTTTATGCTTAACTTGGTTATGCCTACTCTATCCAATTTATTCTAAGCTTTAAAAATTCCTCCCTTTTAATTAAGAATTATCAGAACTGTTGTATATGAAAAACAAAGAGAGGGAGGAAAGGAAGAAGGGTCTTTACAAATATTTCTAGGAATAGATCTATTCTGAGAAATTACACTGCTCAAGTTTGGTCCAAGGCAACTAGCATCTTGGGCTTGATTAAATATGGTTTTATAACATGCTCCCTGCTCATATCCTGGCCTTGTCTAACTGCAACATGAAACAAAGTGCTTAAATTGTATGGTCCAGAAAAAATGAAAACAAAAACCATCCTACTCAACAAAAGAGACATGACAATGAGGGTATCCAACATCAAAGGTCTCCTTCACCCATGGCCTGTGTTATGCAATCTGCCCTAAGTATTTTCACTAGTTATTTGACATCATGCTTCTAAGAGACAAGTGAGTCCCTGTTAGATGAGTATAGCCCTCACAGACGGTGGAGGTGAGCCTCGCCCCATACCTCAGGGAGCAGTTCCACCTCTTGTTGCAAGCCACTATCAACAAACTGCTGGGGAGGGGCCCTGGGACCTGTCTGTGGGATGATGGACCCCAGCGGTACAAACAAAGAACCATACATTCCCTGTGTGTATGCAAAGGAGAGGAGGAGAGTCCAACAAAGCCAGGAGAGACTTGATTTAATGTGGGTGTTAGTCCACAAAAGCAACTTAACGTTTTCTGTCTGGTGTGTTTACTATTTTCTAATTTATTATCCAATCAGTTAATAACTTTCAAAATTAAAATATTTCAAATATTTTGAACAAAGAAAGAAAATGAAAGAAAATACAGTCTTGATGGTGAAATGTATAGATATTTTGGAGAATCCTTTTGTGATAAATTAGACTGAAAATTTTTGAACGATTCTTAAAACAATGCTAAACTCTTCTCAAAGGATACCCACTCTTTTAAAATATAGAAAATGTGGTTCATTTACACAATGGAATACTACTCAGCTGTTAAAAACGAGGTCATCCTGAGTTTTGCAGGCAAATGAATGGAACTAGAAAATACCATCCTGAGTGAGGTAACTCAGACCCAAAAGGACATGCATAGTGTGTACTCACTAATAAATGGATATTAGACCCCCCAAAAAATACAGAATACTCAAGATACACTCCCCAGAACTCAAAAAGTTCAACAAGCTGAAGTGCCCAAGTGAGGATGCCTCAGTCCCATTTGGGAGAGAGAAGAAATCTATCATAAGTGAGAAGATGAGAAAGGATCTGGGAGAAAAAGTGAACAGGGTGAAGGGTAGTGGGAGAGGATAGGGAAACCTGAAATGGTATTGAGTGAGGGAAAAGGACTGAAGCCCTGAGGGCTAGCAGAAAGAATGAAAACAGGTTGCCTCAGGAAATAGGAGGCGGACGGGAACCCTCCAGAATGCACCAGACACCTCACAAGACTCAAAGGAAGGGACCTTAGACGAAATGCCCAACAATAGGGAGACGGGACTTATAGAGCCCACCTCCAGGAGGAAAACAGGGCATCAAGTGAGGGATAAGGTTGCCATCCCACAGTCAAATCTCTGACCCATAATTGTTCCTGTCTTAAATAATTATAGGGATAGAAATGGAGAAGAACCTGAGGAAAAGAAAGTCCATCAACAGGCCCAAAGTGGGATCCAGCTCAAGGGGAGGTGCCAAGACCTGACACTATTACTGAGGCTATGGAGTGCTCACAAAAAGAGATCTATCATGACTGCCATTCAAAAGACCCAACAAGCAGCTGAAAGAGTCAGATGCAGATATTTGCACCCAACCAATGGACAGAAGCTGCTGATCTCTGTTGTTGATTTAGGGAAGGCAAAAAGACTCTAAGGAGGAGGGCAATCCTGTAGGAGGACCAGTAGTCTTAATTAATCTGTACCTCTGAGATCTTACCAATATTGGACCACAGACAAACAGCATACACCAGCTGATATGAGGCCCCCAACACAGATACAGTAGAGGACTTCTGGGTCTGTATTCAGTCAGAGATGATACACCTGACCCTCAAGAGACTGGAGGCCCCAGGGAGTTTAGAGGTCAGGTGGGGTTGGGGGGTGGGGGCATCCATGTGAAGCTGGGGTGGGTAGGGAGGAGGTGTGAGATGTGGAGCAGATGGGAGTGCATGGGGGGGGGGCAGGGAATGGAATATTGGAATATGAAGTGTAAAAATAAATTAAATATAAAATTAAAACAAGAAAAATATTATCTCATCTGTCTCAGTTGCATGTCCTCAAAGACTCTCATTTGCTAGATGTGGATTAGAATTACAAGTTTATAACTATCCATACAATATTTTAAGCCATAAACCAATAATGTAAGCTTTCAGCGATCCCTTAAGCCTATGTCAAGTAAAGAATAAGGAAGAGAGAGAGAGGGAGAGAGAGAGAGAGAGAGAGAGAGAGAGAGAGAGAGAGAGTTTCATAATGAAAACTTAGGAGCACATTCCCTGCCCACACATGGTGACCCTTTCATCCCCTCTCCTGCTCCAACATCAGATGATGCTCCACGAGTGCATAGGGTGAGATTTTGACCTAAGGAACACTAAGGACAAAAGGACAACCAGATGAAAAGACATTTTCTATGCAATGTGGATGGTGAGAAGAACAGAAGAAGAAAGCCAGTGCACAGTCCTTAGAGTAGAATACCCAAGATACAATGTGCAAAACACATGAAACTCAAGAAGAAGGAAGACCAAAGTGTGGATACTTCCATCCTTCTTAGAAGGGGGAACAAAATACCCATGGAAGGAGTTACGAAATCAGAGCTGAGACTGAAGGAAGGACCATCCAGAGACTGCCCCACCCAGTGATCCATCCTATAAACAACCACCAAACACAGACACTATTGCATATGCCAACAAGATTTTGCTGACAAGACCCTGATATAGCTGTCTCCTGTGAGGCTATGCCAATGCCTGGCAAATACAGAAATGGATGCTCACAGTCAACTACTGGGTGGAACACAGGATCCCCAGTGAAGGAGCTAGAGAAAGTACCCAAGGAGCTGAAGGGGTCTGCAGCTCTATAGGATGAACAACAATATGAACTAACCAGTACCCCCAGAGCTTCCTGGTACTAAACAAACCACCAATCAAAGAAAACACAGTAGTACTCAAGTCTATAGCTGCATATGTAGCAGAGGATGGCCTAGTTGGTCATGAATGGGAGGAGAGGCCCTTGGTCCTGTGAAGGTTCTATGGCCCAGTATAGGGGAATGTCAGGGCCAGGAAACAGGAGTGGATGGGTTGGGGAGCAGGGGGAGGGTAGAGGCGATAGGGGATTTTCAGAGAGGAAACTAGGAAACAGGATAACATTTGAAATGTAAATAAAGAAAATACCTAATTAAAAAAGAGAGAATAATGGAGAGAAAAGAAGAAATTCATCAAAGTAAAAAAAAAAAAAAAAAAAGAAATACTTCCTGGCAGATGATTAGACTCTAATGAAAGGGTTTTCTGAAGAACAAACATCGAGGAGAGAAAAAAGAGTCTTCAGAGTTATCATCAGAGAGCAGCCCAAGGGATCCAGAAGAGAAGAATCAGGGAAACAAAGCATAGGACCAATAGATAGGATGGTACTAACAAGAGGAACAGGGGAGGGAGGAGGAAGAAAGACAGAGGAAAGGGAGGAGGGAAAGATGCTGAGGCATGCACTGGACTTGATCTTCTCCTGTCTCTTCTTTTTTTTTTTTNCAACTTTATGAGGTCCCATTTGTCAATTCTCGCTCTTACAGCACAAGCCATTGCTGTTCTATTCAGGAATTTTTCCCCAGTGCCCATATCTTCGATGCTTTTCCCCACTTTCTCCTCTATAAGTTTCAGTGTCTCTGGTTTTATGTGGAGATCCTTCAACCACTTAGACTTGACCTTCGTACAAGGAGATAAGAATGGGACAATTCCCAGTCTTCTACATGATAACCTCCAGTTGTGCCAGCACCATTTGTTGAAAATGCTGTCCTTTCTCCACTGGATAGTTTTAGCTCCCTTGTCAAAGATCAGGTGAGCATAGGTGTGTGGATTTATTTCTGGGTCCTCGATCCTATTCCATTGATCTACCTGTCTGTTGCTATACCAGTACCATGCAGTTTTTATAATGATTGCTCTGTAGTGCAGCTTGAGGTCAGGCATGGTGATTCCACCAGAGGTTCTTTTATTGTTGAGAAGAGTTTTTGCTAATCTAGGTTTTTTGGTATTCCAGATGAACTTGCTAATTGTCTTTTCTAGATCCTTGAAGAATTGACTTGGCATTCCCCTGTATTGGGGTATATAAAGATTGCAATACCAAGGGGCCTGTTCTTCCCAATGATGGCCGACTAGGCCATCTTCTGCTATATATGCAGCTAGAGACATGAGCTCTGGGGGTTCTAGTTAGTTCATATTGTTGTTCCTCTTATAGGGTTGCAGACCCCTTCAGCTCCTGGGGTTCTAGCTCTAGGTTCTCCATTGGGGGCCCTGTGTTCCATCATATAGATGACTGTGAGCTTCCACTTCTGTATTTGCCAGGCATTGGCATAGCCTCATATGAGACAGCTATATCAGGGTCCCTTCAGCAAACTCTTGCTGTCCTATGCAATAGTGTCTGAGTTTAGTGACTAATTATGAGATGGATCCCCTGGTGGGGTAGTCTCTGGATGGTCCATCCTTTTGTCTTAGCTCTAAACTTTGTCTCTGTAACTCCTTTCATAGGTATTTTGTTTCCTATTCCAAGGAGGAATGAAGTATCCACATGCTCGTCTCCCTTCTTGATTTTCTTGTGTTTTGCAAATTGTATCTTGGGTATTCCAAGTTTCTGTGCTAATATCCATTTATCAGTGAGCGCATATCCAATGACTTCTTTTGTGAGGTAAAAGTCCTTAAAGAGGAAACACAAAAATCCTTTAAAGAACTACAGGAAAACACAACCAAACAGGTAATGGAATTGAACAAAACCATCCAGGACCTAAAAAGGGAAATATAAATAATAAAGAAAACAGTTTTTGAATATATTATAAGGGACGGTGAAGTTCGTAAAATGTCAGAAAATAACTGCTAAGGAGAACCATCTCATTTTGGCTTGAGAAGGAAAGGCTACTTGGAGAAATGTTACATTCATGAAGGGAACCTTTGTGGTATGGTTGGTAGTGATTTCTATCAGGTGAATTTCCTGACTAAACAGCTGTGGGAAATTCAGTTCATTTCAATTCCACAAAAAATTTTAAAAAAAAAATTAAATTTAAGTATTTTTAAACATTTCCTGGAAACATGTTGAAAACTTTTTTGAATATTCACATGTTCATATGACTGAGCCAGTCAGACAAGTGGATGCAGTGCTTTGTTCTAAGTGTGGAGAGGGGGCGAGGAGGAGTCTAAAGATTAGAACAGACCATTCCCTGTCTACAAGGTCAGCTGACATCAACCTCCATGTGACTAGATCTTGTGTGAACTTGTCACCAGATTTGTGAGAATTTCTGATTTTTCAGTCAACCTTTGGCCAAGATTTCATCTGATTATACCCAAGTTTTAATAAATACTAGTACTCCTAGAGAGGGAATTAAAACAGAAAGCTATGGTGTTCAGAACAACATGAGCTTTGGCTGGTGTGAGGTCAAAGTGCCTTCCGTTTCCCATGAAAAGTTAATGGTGTTCAATGGGAGGAAGTGATCAGAACAGCCATTGATAAGCCCTTGGCCAGATATCAACTCCCATTTCAACTTCCAGTGACTCGAGCATGGAGAGCATCCAGATGCATGACTAAGCCAGCCTGTTTGCCTTGGGCTTTTCTTTCTTTCTCCCCTCACCTCTTTCCCTCCCTCACCTCCCTCTCTTCTCTTTCTTTCCTCACACTTTCCTGTCTTTTGATTGTGTAAGTGCTTAGGTTAGTCCCAACTCCCTACACCTGTCAAGGCTGGGAATTTGGTGTCATCAAAATGTGCCCACACAAATGGTTAATCCATCCTTCAAATGTGCAATTTCATCATGGGACTTTTGGCTTCTGTCCCATAGCCAGACCTTGATATGGCACAGGTATTAGTCACTTTTTCTGTTGCTGTGACCATAAGCAACTTAAGGAACTAATAGTTTATTTAAGATTATGGTTTCAGAGGGCTAAAGTCCATAATGGTGGTCAAGGCACTGTAGGAAGCTGGGTTATCACTTTACAGCCATACACAGGAAACAGAAAGAACTGAACATTGGGCAAAGTCCACCCTCAGTGGCATCCTTCCTTCAGCAATGCTCCCTTTGTCAAGAAGTTCTACAACCTGCTCTAACAATATCATTGAGTGGGAACCAAGCATTCAAATATACAGGCCTTTGGGGGTGGGGAGCATTTCTCATTCAAAGACCACAGTCCTGAAGCAATTGAGCAGACATGCAAAAGTAAAGGGAATGTGGAAATGCCAAGAGAATGTCCTGGCTATGTTCTTACATTGTGGCTTTTCTTTTATTTTTTATGAGTTATTTTTATTAGCCTGCAATATTCACACACACACACACACAAATTTCATCGTGGCATTTGCTTGGCATACATGTACATGATGCCCCGTGCTGATATTCACCCCTGACTTTCTTCTCTTGTGCCCCCTTCCCTGGATCCCTTTCTTGTTCCACGTTGCTTTGTTTTCTTTACTTGAACTCCTACTCAAAGGGTAGATGTGTGCATCTTTCTGTATGTATGTAATGGAGATGCGTGACAAGAACATGAATGGGAGAAACACAAGCCCACATATGCCACTAGTGCAGAAGAGAGGTGAAGTCCACAACACTGGCCATCATTGAGAGAGAGCACAAGGAGGAAAGAGTGAGAAGCTTCTATTACAATTTAATCGATGCTAAATAGTTTATCAGAGAAATCTAAGTTGGGTGGTGCTCTTTTTTTAAAGTTACACTTATATATTTATGGACTTATTTATTGTGGGACATGAGTCAGAGGACAACCTACTGGAACCAGTTCTCACCACATCGATCCTGGTAATTAAAGCCATTGGGCTTTACCACATACCTCCTTGCCCGTTGAGCCATTTTATAGACTAATGATTTTTAACTCTTATTTCTAAAACATAAAATAAAATGCAGTTTATCACTAAGGTCACTTTTTGAGTCCTTGAATAATTCACACCAGAGCTTCTTTCGCTTGAAGGATGCTCTGGGAGAAGAAGGGGAAAGGAGAAAAAAAGGAGCCTGAGACGATGCCTGCCGATGATGTGGGTACCACAAGATGTACTGTCAAGTCACCAGAACGTCTTACTAGAGTTGTCAATGTTCACATCTTCAGCACCCTAGCCAGTTACTCCTGTTTGAGTTGTACCAGGCATCCCCATGTTGATAATTCCATCCAAACATTACTGTGGTTCCAAGATACAATGCTTTCCCAATTATAAGTTTGTTTTACTTAATTAGGATGGAGGGGGCATTTGTAGGAAAAAAATCACATGTCTTCAGTTAAATTAGATTTCAAAATGATTATGGAGAGGAAAATTCAGAGCAATATTATACAGTATCAGTGTGTATCTACTCAGACATCAACTAGAGACAAAGGATAGTCTTTTCTATCCATCCATAGACATTTGCCGACTGAAGATAACATAGACTAGCTTATTAAGAAGGAGGTAAAGTGTAAGAAAATACAGCAAAGGCAGTAATACCTGATCTTATTGAACTAAAATTTTCTACACACACACACACACATGCACACACACATGCACACACACACACACACACACACACACACACACACACACACACACACACATCGCTTCAGCAGATTTTGGATGTCCTGTGACCACATATAACTGTTTAAATATCGCCATACTTCCAGGGAAATGACAGCACAATCCTGTACAGCAGCAGACTGTGGACAGCTATGTGGAAGCAACAAAGATGAACCACTTGCCGTTAATAAAACAATGAGAACAAAACAACCCGGAAGCACTGAGTGCACATAGTGCTGAGGTCACATGACCTTGGTTGTATGGAGGGAGTTAGACCATCCAGTGCATGCAAACTCCACTGAAGACATCGTGGCAACTGGGACCTCCTGCTTAGGTTTGATTTTCCTAGTGCCAATGGCACGTTGGAGACTTGATAACTAAACAGAGGCAATTTCAACATATCAGTCATCTATAGGTTTAAGATAATTCTTTATGTATTGTTTTAATATTCTGCACTCAAGCGTTGCCTTTCAAGTTCCTCGATATTGAGACATGCCTGATCTTATAAACTAAATTCATGCAAAGAACAAGGCATTTGGGGAGTCTCTTTATAGACAGGGGTGGACAAAGCAATGTGACCCTCCCACCAGAGCAGCAGCCGATAGTCTGTGTGGTGCAGCCCCTCTCGCACAGACCTCCAGAATGTAGCATAGTCATGCACTCTCCTAACCTGCTGTCTGAGGTGCAGAAAATGAGTTATTTTCAGCTCCCTCACAGCTAATTCTTCACTTCGAAGCTAGAGTTCTAGCTCTCCTCTGGGGTTTCCCCAGCTTGACCCCACCCCTGCCTTCAGCCACGTTCTGGCTGCGACTCAGGAATGGCATGCCCCGAAGATGCCCATGTTGCTGACAAATGTCAATCAGAGTGTCTCAACTGAGCCACAAACCTCCCCCTTCGAGTGTCAGCCATCATTTGAACCACACATTCCCAGGAACGCCTCAGCCTGGCATCTTTGTTCTGTTTTCAGATAAACAGATCCAATTCCTCAACAAACAGACGGTTACAATCCTTTTGATAACAGTGTAATAATTCAAAACAAATGATTCTCAGCTTTGATGATAGCACTTTTATGGGTCACGAAGAAATCCTCCCACCAACATCTGTTTGATTTTATCTACTTGAACTTTATCCTCCAGTTGAAGATTTATAAGCTGAAATCATCCCAGCCTATTAAAGTCAAGCGAATGTTCGAGTAGTAGGCAGAGACTGAAAGTGCTTTTCCTCGGCAACTACCCCTGGAAAAGCTGCTACAGGCAAAATAAAAGAAGAAAGAAAGAAATTATCAAAAGCTTACAAGAATTTGTGTTTGATTGGGAGTCAGCCAAGGCTCCTGTGACAAAGACTTGAGAAAATTAATGTGTGTGTTTACACAATTATTATATTAAAAGACAACATAAAAATGCAGAGATTGTTTTTATCAAAGACCGTATTCATACAGAGGCCCACTTGAGGCCAAGGAAATGCAAGGCAATCTTTTCTTTCCTTTTCCTCTCCTTTAATTTTCTCATAGAGGGAAATATTTTAAATCAAAGTTCAATGATAGTTATATATAATTTGTTAGTAATTTTAGCTCACCATCCTTTAACACAAAAGATACAGAAATATTTTTGATCTCATAGAAAAACAATGTACAGTAGATAGGGATCCAAGATGAGGTGGTGGTGGTGTCCACCTATAAACCCTCTGCTTGGGAAGCTGATGCAAGAAGTTGAGAGTTTGAGGCCAGCCTGGGCCTCAGCCACACATTGAGACCCTATCTCCTAACAAAACAGAAACAGATGATGAGATGATGAGGGCTCCTGCTTTTAGGTCATGAAGTTTTCACTCATTCACCTGTTTGGAGTCAGGTGAGGTACTCACTAGCTTTTCATGTGTTTGTGTATGTGTGAGTGTGAGTGTGGATGTATGCATGGAAATGCACTCATACATGTGTGTGTGTTGAAATGGAGAGGTGTAAGCGGTTCACCTGGTGGAGTTCAGTCTTCCTGTCACATGCTCTTCACCAGGTGCCACTAACAGCGGCATGCTTCTGACCCCTGCTCATCCACTCTTGATCTATATATACCTTTGATGTCCTTCAAGGTACATGCACTTCTCTCCTCCCCTCCTTCCCTTTCTTTTCTTTCCAAATCTCAGCCCAAATCCCCACTCTGCTTTGATAGGTTAGGTATTTATCAAGTGACAACTAACTCAGCCATGTACTTGGTGCCAGAAACATAAGAAAAAGGGAACATGGCTATCTCTGCTGGTCTTATCAAATTTATGGCATAGAGAGTGAAGAAATAGATAAGGACTACTGGTACTACTATAATTAGTGACACCATCAAAATACAGGAGTGCTACCCAAAAGGGTACACAGGGTTCAGTGCACACCTCCAAGTAAGAAATGTGGTTTAGCAATGTTGGGAGTAATTTATTCCAGGCAGAGAGAAGCCTGTGCTAAGGCCCAGTGTCATAGATGTGGCATCCGACAGGAAGAGCCATTCCATCCAACTACTACATAGAGACCAACAGGGAGTGTGAGGTTGTAGGAAGAGAGTGATAAGACTACACAGTGCTTGGTAGTTCTGATTAAGGCTCCTCCCTAAGCCCACAGCATTTAGGTAAGATAAACTAAAGGGTTTGATACAACAAGGATGATTTGATTAGAGCCAAGCTTTGACCAGGTCACTGGCATAAGGTTGGTAGTAAGAGAAGTGACTCACACATTGGACAGAAGGCAGGAAGTAGACAGGAGTCAATGGCTGGGACAAGGATGGAGGCTTCTGAGATAAAAAGCATTGGGAAGATCTGAGATCTTTACAGGGATAAAAATCAGGGTCTTGTGATAGATTGAAGGGAGGGCTAAGAGGTTGGAGGTAAGAAGAATGACTCTTTCATTTCAGAGCCACAAAAGGGGTGGATGCCAGTGCCAAGGACTGAGATAGGAAGCCCTGAAGGATGGCCATGTCGGAGGGAAGATCAGGAGTTCACTATTGCCCAGGCTGATTCTGAGGTGTCTCTGAGACATCCAAGGAAGGGTGTCGACCAGTACAAGAACCAGATCTGGGCTGGTGACTGGGAGCCTCGTACAGCTAGCACACGTTGTTCCCTGGCAAAACACAAGTGTTTCTTGATTATTTTTTGTTCTGGTTATTGACAGCAACACTCAGATTACTAAAGAGACAACTGGTGAACTTTGCGACATAAATAATGTAGGTATTGCTTATGCCTGAAATTCCTGCAAAATATTATTTTAAAGACAGATCTTTCTAGATGCTACAACTTGGCTTGACTGCAGAATTTAAGATAATGACAAGTAAATGTCAAAAAAATCTTTAATTATCACATTTTTCATACCATGTTTATATATACAGTTATGCCTATAAATACTTTTTTAATAAATAAACTGCATGGGCAGTGGTCATCTATCAAAACAGCTAACACTGATATGGTAAGACAGTGAACTCCTGGGACTTCCAGGAGAAAAGAGTTCACATTTGAACATAAAGTGTCATATACCCCTTATGTCAATTGTGTTTTTACCCTGAATTAATAAACATAAATTTGTTTTTAGAGCCACAATATAAACCTAGCCATGAGCCACAGGTCATGCTGTGGGAGCGATATTCACCTGACATGCCCTCTGCTCTTGATGTTGTATCAGGGACCAACCCCACGCAACACTCATTACCTCCTATGCCTCCCCCACAGGCTGTTATCTAGTGTTTATCTGCAAAATCTGGACATGTACTGTACTTAAGATTTCAATTCACCTTACTTTGTTGAAGAAAGAACACTGCATTTGTCATCAGTATGGTTTTTCAACAGGCTTAGAGACAATATTAGGACTCCATATTTGGTTTAGTGATTTTGTTCTAAACAGTGATGGAGGTCTTTGTATGCTTCAGGAAGGACGTGTCCCTAAATGACTTATAATATGGTCCTATCATTATCACTGCTCCTAGCCCCTTCCTGGGGACCTCTGAGGTTTTAATAAACTATAAATATGTTCATATACAATTCTTATAGCAAAGAAAAACTCTGAGGTCAAAGTTTTATGATGATGAATACACAAAATAGCTTGAATAATTCTCCAGAAAGAAAAAATTACACACTCATAAACACATATACACACATACACATACACACACACACACACACACACACACACATATACACACACATACACAAACATACACAAACATACACACATACACACACATACACAATCACATACATACACACATACACACACAGACACACATGTAAATATATATAGAGAGATAATAGATATACCCACAAATAAAGATATATAAATTATACATCAATATGCTCATATACAATTTTTATAGCAAAGAAAAACTTTGAGGTCAAACAAAGATTTATGATGATGCAGAAATTGAGTAATTCTCCAGAAAGAAAAAAAATACATATAGAATTGTTCCCTAAGAATAAAAAAAAATCAGAATCTTAAGAGTTCTTATGCTCATTTATTTCTCTCCTTCACTGTTACCTGGTGTGATTTTCATAAAAGTTCAGAGGGTTTCCGCTTTCTAGATTTCTAAAATGCAAGAAACAGTGTGGTCATTAATACAACTAGTAATGGTATTACATTTGTCTTCTCGTTTAAGACTTTATTTTTTGTTTACATTTGTGTGTATGACTGTGTGATTATATCTCATATATACTCACAGAGCCAGAAGAGAGCACTGAATTCCATGGATCTGGAGTTGCAAGTGACTGTGAACCACCCAGCATTGATGCTAAGATCTGAACTCAAGTCAAAGAGCAAGAAGTACTCAAACCCTGGCCTATCTCTGCAAAAATCCCATTATATTTATACTCAGTGTTCCTTGCTCAGGGATCTTCCCATGAACAGCCAATCAAGAAGAATGAGAAGCAACCCCCTTCTTGGTAAAATGTTCTGCACATTCAGCATCTTTAGGATGCTAGAGATGAAAGCATTCAGCTTTCAATTATTTTTGCTTAACTCTTTAAATCCATTTTTGAAGACCTGATCAGTTCCAACCTCTGACCCTCTGACCAGAGATCTCCTAGGTTCCGAGTAGAGGCTTCTCCATCACACCTTTGACACAGCATCTGCTGGGCCTGAACAGTGACTTCTCCAAAGTACAGAGCATTCTGGGGATCTCAGACCATTTTAAACTTTGAACTTAATGTTCCATCTCAGTTGGATATACAGAACATACTATCAGCTTGGAATAATCCTGAAATGACAGTAAAGAAGCTTATTAATGAAGAGATGAGGATTTCAAGCTTTTAGAGGCAATTTCACACCTTTCAAAGTTGACTGCCTACCCAACATTAAACTGAGGAAGAAAAGGACTCTGAAAAATGAAATCAGCAATGTATGTGGATCTAACAAGTGACCACCTAAAATCCTTTCAGATATCAGAGATCTCACAGCCCTTTTCCTTTGAGTCCAGGCTAGAACATTTGCCACGTGAATGTGCGTGAATAACTCATTACATTATTGAATCTGCCCTTACATACTCTAAGGAATATTTTAGAAAGGTAAGTTCAGAAGCCAGAATAGAGCCGCACATTCATCCAAGAACTCAGGAGGCAAAGGTAGGTTTATCATGGATCTTTGTGAGTTTGAGGCCACTCCGATCTATATGGTGAGTTGCAGGAGAGTTTGGTATATATAGAGACCTTTCTCCATAAGCGAATAAATAAAGTAAATAAATGTCTGAGTGTGTTATGTTGTATTAACTGGCATGTGGTTCAGTTAGATGCCCATTAGCATTTTCTATGTGCCACACTAAGCCCCAAAGCAGCCCGCCAGGCTACTGCATCCTCACGTCATTTTATACTTAAAAGATGATTTCCCTTAGTTTTGAAGCTTCAAGTTTATATGAAGTTTCACTACATCTTCTATTATGAGATGAAAACATACTTGGCTCTAGAAGATGAAGGGAGCAAACCAAAAGATTTAGGGAGGGAAGGATTCTTTAGGATAAAAACAGATGATAGCATTCAAGATTGTGATTCTTAAGGCTCCCTTTAGCCCTGTTCATGATAGGACTCAAGAGTTTCTTCTCAGAGTAACCTCCTCAGACCAACATCGAAGTTGCTAGACATTAGTTTAGCAAAGGTACAAAGTAGACATTAGTTTAGAATGGTTTTTTTTTCACTTTACTTCAACAAATGAAACAATGCCAATCATCAGAAGTGCCAAGGAGCTTTGCATGCAAGTAGACTGCCCGAAGCTGCCTAGCATTAGCTCTGACGTGCAGTAATGCACATAGTGTAATGCACATAGTAGTCATGCACATATTAGGGGGTGGACAAGGACTGAAAAGCAGCCTGTGGCTTCAGAACAAGGCCTTTTCTGTGGGACTGTGCTGTCCCACGGGCATTTGAACATATGACCTTGACCTCAAGAAAAACATTGCCTAACCTACTGAGCACCTCATATCAGACAATTATAATATTTAAATATTATCATGCACTATGTGTGCATGTGTGTAAATATAAAGGCATTGAACATTCTTGTATTGAAAAGGGACATTTGACAGTGTTCTTCTGTTTGAAACTCTTTTTTAAGTGATAAAAGTCGCAAAAAGGAGGAGCAAAATTATTCTTCTAAGATAATTACTGCTTGCTTCATGCGCTCTCACGCCCTGTGGATTTGCTTTAAATCTACTAGTCTAGTGAGGTCTAATGTCCAAATGAGATGTGTAGTAAACAGAGACGCACAGTCACACATTACACAGTTTGCAACTATCTTCAGATCTCTGGCAAAGGGCTATTTCAAGTAAGGTTTCCTTCCTTTTATTTTTTTTTTCTTCTTAAAGGTATAAATTATTTAGTAACTAAATTCTACAGGAGAGGTATTCATTCTTTTGTAGGTAATGTCCTGAATATGTCTTCTTCTAAGCGAATAAATGAGTATTAATTGCAAATTCAATAAGCATAGAAATCAAAAGACATGGTCTGGAATGGTATGTGGTTTCATGTATAATAATAAAAAAAAAACATTAAGAAGCTTTAGACTCAAATCTGAAATAGTATCTTTTGTCATCTGAACTAATAATATGGTTTCTGAGAGATTTTCATGGATGTAAAAAAGTGTACAATGACAGCAATAAATAACATAAATACCTGTGGTTAATACAGTATATGATCAGCATGAAACCCTGCCATCATTTGGAGGTTGCCCATCTTATTAAGCATTCTATCATAGTTCACATTGTCAACCAAGAGCAGCCCACTTCCTGTAGATGTCTACTACCCAAATGCATATTTTCTAGGTGCACTATGTATGCTGTGTGCACCAAATCTCACATTAAATTAAAGGGGATACTCTCCGACTGCTTTAAGAGTCCATGTGTACTAATGTCATTTTTCTTATATGTCTTATGTTACATTTTTCTTTATCATTTTCCAGAAGAAATTCCAAGTTTTTCATAATAAAGCATTTGAATCTGGGCTAGGAAGATGGCTCATCAGATAAAAGGCACTTGTCACTAAAGCCTAGTGACCTGAATTGAATGATTGTCCCAAGCTGTGCTCTGACTACCACCTGTGCACTGACTCACACAATTTTCTGCCTCTAAACACACACACACACACACACACACACATGAAAAAAATCGAATTAGTATTAGATTGTTATGTGTGTCTAAAGCTATTTCTTTACTATGGAGATACAATAAAGATCAAACTGGATTTCAAATCAAGATACCTGACCCCTAGAAACTGTTCAGTAATTCACTTCTTGCCTCATTCACTGCGTTTATATAAAATCTGATAAACGATGTCTCCATCCTCTTTATGAATTCTGATCCTATTGAAAAACAGCTTTAGGGCTGGGGAGGTGACTCAAGGGATAAAAGACTTGCTGCACAAGCTTGAGGATGGGAGCTTAGAGCCTGGGACACATTTAAGAGGCAGGGAGGCCTGGTGATCATTTATCATCCCAGTGTGTGAGAGTCAGAAACAGACAGTCCCCAGGCAAGCTGGCTAAATATACTACCTGGAATTGGCTAGCACTGGGTTCAATGAGGAACCGTGACTCAATTAATCAGGAAGGCACCTAATGTCATCCTTGAGTTTACACAGAGAAGGAGGGAAAGTGTAGGGGAAGAAGAAGCATTTTAGAATCCAGGTAGAAGTAGATGTAGCTTACATTAAATATAAACCTCAGAAGACGACAATCTGTGTCCTTGCCGATAGCACTGGGCCCCTCCAAGTGGCTCTAAAGCATGGACTTTTTGGAAAACCCATGGTATGAAGATGGAGATCGTCATGCATGCTCTCTGCATGCATGCAGACTCTTATAGCTTTCCCATTTCCCCAGTCAGGGAATCTCTACTAATTTGTGATTATCTAAAGGCAACAAAGTGGTTTGAGAGTGAAGTTGTTTGATTTCAGTATCTAGTCCTTCACCTACCTGTATTGCGATTTCAGTCTTGTAATCTTCTCATTCCACTCTTACACATTTGGCTGTTTTATAAAGTGATATAAATGAAATACTAATTTATGTGGAAAATAGGTAACAAATCAAAAAATGTCTAAAACATATGATACCATCTGGGACTGAATAAGGAAAGGGAAAACAAGAAGAGACTCTTAGTAGAGGATAGAAAAGTAAAAAAAGAAAACATTAGGAAATTTAGAAAAAATGCAGTGGGCTACCAATAGTAACAACAGAAGACAATTGGCAAACGTGTAGGCTGCAATAGCTTGGGAGATAGAAAGCACTGACCTGTAGCAGGTAGGGCGGTGATCCAGGCGCCAAAATGCAGGGCCTGCACATGTAACTGTATTTGGAGTGTTCTGCAGACGTGACTGCATTTAGGGTCTCCAGATGATTACAGAGGACAAAGGGCAATGGAGGTCATTCCAATGACAAGCTTACTTATGAGAGACATTAGAGGAACACAGAGAGTAGAAGAAAATATGATGTCAGAGGCAGAGTTTGGAGTTATGGAGCTACAGCTGAAGAATGCCCAGAGCCTCCAGAGAATGAAAGACCAGGACCATGCATTGAGGTTGGACTTCTGGCCTCCAGAGCTGTAAAAGAATGAATTTCTTCTACAAACCACCAAGTCTGTGGTAATTTGTTGCCACAATTTGGGTTCCCTAGGAACTCAACTCAAACCCCATTCCTTCAACTTGGCAGATAGAACAAAACCACAAATAATGCTCAGTAGGAGGTTCTCCAGTGTAAAGAATGCCACAGACAGGGTCCCAGCAATGCTTCCAGTGCCCACAGTATAGTGACACAAGGCTTCTGGACATTAGCTCTGAGGCCTTTAATATTGTGTATCTGAATTGTGCTCCCTAGATCTCTATTATTTCTTTTAAAGTTCTCTGGCCTTAAAGGTTAAATTGGTTCTCTGTGTGCTTCTTTATATTATCTTCACATTTATTTAACTGTACATTCTAAAACAGACTGTGCAATGTGTGTGTGTGTGTGTGTGTGTGTGTGTGTGTGTGTGTGTGTGTGTACTATTTACATTTTAGCTAGGCTCTTGGTTTTTAGGTAAGAATATTAAAATATGTTGGAATATGGGTGGCTTTCTAATGAATCAGTATAATTTCTGTTGTGCTCTATCTATTGGGGATCAGGATTTTACTTCCATGCCATATTCAGTAATACTAGGAGACAGTGACATTTTATGGCTATGAGTTCATTGCCAAGGAGTATAACAACCTACTTATTTTGCACTTTGGTTCACCTGCCCCAAATAAAATACAGTCGATTATATTTGTAGTGGATAAGGCTATGAGTTTAGCACTTCCAGTAAAGGTTTGTGACGTGTGCAAACCTTCGGGGTTCCTGTTGCCACAGCAGCCTGATTAAGCAAGGAGTTTCTATTACCACACCCATCTTACAAAGTGGTTAACTAAGTCCCTGTGTGTCACAGAGGACAGATGGCAGAGCTGGCATCCAAGTCAGGGTGTCAAGTTCAAAAGATTCCCTCCTTAACTGTCCAACTCTGCTAGCTTTTCTTTCGGTCAATACCCAGGAGTTTGCAAAACTGTAA
Source organism: Mus minutoides (assembly GCA_902729485.2). Classification (NCBI taxonomy): domain Eukaryota; kingdom Metazoa; phylum Chordata; class Mammalia; order Rodentia; family Muridae; genus Mus; species Mus minutoides. The sequence goes on along the minus strand of CACVCL010029488.1, from coordinate 9,832 downwards.
AAGCATAAAGATACCAGGGACCTCAAAACTTTCTTAGTTCCCTCTGCTTCCTAATCCATTTTTATTTCCTTAGGCGAAAATAAATACACTTACATATATGGCTGAAGGCTCTGAATCAGGTGGGTACACAGGACAGCAGTGCATCCATGTCTAACTGGAATGTCCCTTTCAAATACCTAATTGCCCCAAATCACTTTGAGTGACTCTGAGGTTCAAGCAAATAACTTAGAGCAGATTATTTCTGTCTCATAAATAATTAAGAAATAGTAATTAGAAAAAGTCTTCTCCGAGTTGCAAATAACGTGTATATGAGTTTAAAGCATTGCTGTTAGGCTCCTGCATGAGTAAGAACTAAACAAAAGGTCTCTATCACAGCTCCTTCATGTGCTTGTCTTCAGTCTTACTTACAGGCTCCATTTGTCCCAACCTTTGCAAACCTACCACTAACATCTTACTTTATGGAATACGTTACAAATCAGTGCACATTTTAAGAAAATTAAATCATGAAGTTCAATTTCTAAAATTCTGATTTCAACATTCCTCTTGTTTCTAACTGGACCATTTTTACAACAGTATGGTAGACACCTCTGTGGTCATCGATCTCTTTCATTTGTATTTAATGGCTTTTAAGGCATTGTTAAAACAGTTGGGGAACTGGATATCCAAAAGGAGACAGTTTTACAACACTCATAACAACCTCACTAATTGACTATCAGCATGGTGCACAAGAGATCCACAGGACCAGAATCTGGGGTGGAGACAGGACTCTGCCACTCCCCATACTGGACATCCATTTTCTCAATGGGAAAGGACCTTACAACCTCCTGTCTTCTCAATCTAAAATTCTAATTTAGCCAGGCATGGTGCTTCATGCCTGTAATGCAGACACTTGGAAGGCTAACACTGGAAGATCCCATTTTCCAGGACAGCTTGAAGATATTATATTCAAGATATAATGAATGCTTTAAAAAAAAAAGATACTTTGCCTTGAAGATATGCTGCCTATCTAAATATATGCATTTAAAGCAAAAAGCATCTGCTTCATTCTGTGGATCAATTTACTATCTTCAGTTTTCTCCTGCTTGTGATTGTCTAAGCCACCCTGTATGGGCTAGGAACTGAACCTGTGTCCTCTGCGAGAGCAGTAGATAATCTTAAGTGGTGAGCCATCTCTCCAGCCCTTCATGCTTTTTCTTAAACCTGCACTACAACGTACAATAGCATTCACTTCAGGGCATTTCATCCATGCCTCACCTGCAACTCACTTCTTAATGCTTCAGTCACATTATGAAAATGCTAGGAAATGGTCTTCTTTGTCAGCATGGCTGAGCACATCCACTTTCAGTATAGAAGGTAGTCTTTAAATTCATTCTAGGTCATAGTGAATCAGGAAGGTGAATAATTCATAGTTATTGCATGTAGTAAGGCAATAATTATGAATATTTCCAGTGACAGTTTGTATAGTACCTCAAACCTGAATCCGACCCACTGAATGCTGTGAACTATGCAGTCTTTGGAAGCCGGCCTGTGAAGCTCTTCCAGTGTCCTTGGGACATTTTGCTTCAGCTTGCAAAGTCCTCTTGCTGCAATGTTTGTTCCTTAGTAGTCCATTTGCAGTGACAACATCAAAGTGTCTTTCAATAATGCTCATCAGTCAACATCACTTTCCCAGAAGGCCCCTGATTTAAAACCAAATGCCATAATTCTAACCAAGTGCAGAGGACCTAGAGACAGACTCCTTCTGACTGCTGCTCTACCCTTTATCTCTATGCTCCTCTTCCCTTTCCCTGGTTTCATCTTTAGCCCCTCGGTCGGAACTCTCCCTTCTTAGGAGAATCGTGGTCCTTGTTACTTCTGGCTGTAGCAATCTTCCCTGAAATATCCTTCCTTCACGTTCTTCACCAACTTCAACTACCTCCTTTTGAACACACTGCTGCCTCAGGCAATCCGAAATGCCACGCCCACTGCCAGGTAGTACTCCTCACTGGCGTCATCATGCCCTTTTCCTTCTTTTGTTCTATAATACTTTTCATCCTCTAACAAATCTTATGAATCATCGTATCTGTTGCTGATTTTCTGGACCCGCTCTTGTTCTTCACTTGAACAGGGGCCCTAGAGATCAGGAATTGTGTCTGATTTGGTCCTGATGCTTATCCCACATGCCTAAAACAGTGCTGAGAACACAGTTATGAGTGATGGCAGCCATATTCCATGTCTCTGCTCTGCCTTGACTCTCTCGAGCTGTGTCTACTATCGCTCACAGTGCTATGGAGCTGTTTGGACTGGTTCCGCCCTGATTGCCCTTGTAGGTTCAGTGAAGGAAACCACACTTCCTTTACCAGAGCATACAATTTTCACCCATACTAGTTAATGTAGAGAGCTGCGCCTGAGCTGGTTCTGCCGCCATTCCAAGTTGGCACCGACATCCTGTCACCACCCCCAGCCTGGGACAAGCAAACAAGTTCAGTGCGCATGTGCTTGTGACAAAGCCACGTAAGTCACCGCCCATCCCGGGGCATAACTTGAGGTAATGGGCAGTCAGCCAATCCTGACTACACACGTCACACTGAGGTGTATTTAAGCGGGACCCATCTTAGGCTCACCCTCTTTCTCCGCATGATGTAATAAAGGTATGCTTGTAGAAGGATTCAGGTGTCCACGTCCATTCTTGCTGGTGAGGCGGTAATGTGGCCACTTACAAGTTAATGTGCCACCATTTCCCACATTCTGAAGTTAACTGAAGAGAATGAATAGAGGCAGGATGTATTGCATTGGATAGGCCTATCTCTAGTACAAAGGAAGAATAACCAAAAATACATAGTTCATCCATGGGCTGACAAGTGTCACGTGATGAGGGACCCTTTCCTACCTCAGAGGCAACTTTTCCTAACTTCCTTTCTGGCAACTTCCATCCCTATTTCTGGACTTCTTTCTCTAGAAACTTTGCTCCTAGGCTGTGTGTGTGTGTGTGTGTGTGTGTGTGTGTGTGTGTGTGTGCGTGTTTCTGTGGGAACATTTCCCCAAGACTGTGGATATAAGAAACTGAACCATGTACTCCCACCTCACAGAGCCCTGCTACCATTTTCTTGATGATTACCCACATTGGATGAAGCACAGAGCAAAGGTGGCACTGGTGAGTGTGCAGACACAAGTCCACCAGTGTCACCCAAGGCATGACATGCACTCTCAGAGATTCACATTATGGAAGAATGAGTTTCTAAATATAATTTTAAAATATATTCAAAGTTTCTTAACAGTAGATATGAAGTTATTTCCCCACCCCACCCCCACTTGATCACCTCCATTTCTAGACAGGCTTGTCATATGCATGAATATGCACAATGGCTTTATAAAGAAGCATCCAACTTTAAACGTCTCTGCAGGCAATGTGAGCATTTGTGATTTCTTTAAAAGAATGGGCTCAGAATATGGTAACAAAGAACTGTATTTACAAACTACATATGTCATCGTTTGCCTCAGGGCCAGGAGCTTGACAAGTCTTACTTCTGTAATTTAAGAGAAGTCTTCATAGGAAAGAGGTTTCTAGGAAGTCAGGAAACTCTCTCTGACTGGAGTGAGGTAGAACAGAGTTCCAGATAGAACAGTACCTCCTGGCTGGCTCGAAGTAAGAGAGAATGTAACCTTGGGTGACCTCAAGTAAGTTTCAAATAGTCAAGTAAGTTTCAAATTTAAAATCCATGCTATGTGAATGATTTTCAGAAGCAAATTACATTACAGAGCCATCTGAGCTTGTCATCACTAATACTGATGCCCGTACTCCAATTTGAAAGACTGAAACCAGACATTGCGTACGGGGCAGTTTTCCATGATCATAGAGGACATGCTTAAATAATTAGGAAATAAAGTCAAATGGTACCTACGCATGGAGAAGGATCTGCCACTAATTCAGATGACTGACTCCATTAGCTGAAAAGGCCTAAGCAGGAAAAAAAAAAGAAATACAACACAGAAAAGTAATTGGCTCCTATTAGTCATACTTATAAAATTACAAATACTAACTGCATACATACTAAGACGCGCACATGCACACACACACACACACACGCATGCATGCATCAACTCCAACAAACAGACATTCAGCTGTTGCTTTGCTGTATTAAAATACAATGGAAAACAGCACAAATTCACAACATGGGGTCATCTCCACGAGCTCATTTTGCAGCTTGTGTCAAGTCAAGTCAACTGGGTAAAGGTAGGCTGCTGGTGATCACACATCCTTAAGATTCTGGGCTCATGGATTATGTTTTATAAATCAGTTAACTTACTACTAAGAGATTAAGGTAAATTCTGCTAAGGACTAAAAGTTGACTGAGAGCATTAAGAGAGATTAATGTTTAGCTGTGCAGGAGCAGAAGAAGCACAGCGATAGCATGTTTACGCAAGGCTGTAGATCACAATTAATCCAAAATTAGGATAAAAGATCAACAACCGTCCCTTCGAATGCCAGATGGGCTTAGCCTTAAAACTAATGACTTATTTTGAGGGCAACATGTGAGCAAAGTTGCCCTCTTGCCTGTTCTGATTGGTCTCAGGCTTTCAGAGCAACTCATGCATTGGAAATGCACAGCTATGGGCTTACCCAGTATCTTCAAAAGGTACATGCGGCATTCATCCCTATGGCTCCTTCCACACGCCATCACTTTTGAGTTCCAGATGCACACGTTGTCATCTTCCTCAGTATTCTTCCATTCCTTTTCATAAGCCATTTGGTCAGAGTGATAAATATTTAAAGTTATTTTACAGAAGAGGTACCAAGCATTAACATGTAAGGGGAAAATATTGAGCCAACAAGTTTGCAAATGGTTTAGCAGTCTTTATCAAAGAATATACGAAAATGTTTATACTGATGTTTTTGTTTTTCAGGAAATGCGTCATGAAATTCCTTATCTTATAGTGAATAGGACTTACTGCCAGACGCCTGCTTGTGAAAATGGCCAACCAGTGGTATTAACAATGACTGACACCGGTGCTGGTAACAAACCAAAGCATCTTTATCCCTTATCCGAACCTTCGAGCTTGGCTATGAGCAGATCATCATTAAATCTTCCTCTATGTACCAAGGAGGACCTTGAAATATGGAAAAGCTAGAAACAAACAAACAGAAATCCTACAGAAAAGACTTTGAGCTTGCAAGTGATACCGCTCACATAATAGCCCAATTGTTTTTATCTAATTCCAGTTTTCTAGTTATTAATACATTGCTACCAACTGTTTAAAATATTTGAAAAGGAGAGCAATGAACATTTGCAAAAACAAATGTAGTATAAAAAAACAACATAAATAGAACTGAAAGAGGCAAAGGTATGGTATAACTTTATAATTTTGTCTTGAATTTTTATGGATTAAGGAGAGTTTAAGTTTGCGATCCATTTTAGGGTTTGTTTGGGTTTTTTTTCTGTTTAGAATTTTGGATCACGTTTACAATCACAGAGGTTGTTGAATTTAGTTTATTGTGCTTAGCTTTACTTTCAGATTTATGACTTTCAAATGACAGTAAACTGAAAATTAAGATAAAACTATGTCACCCTAGAGGACAACTCACTAGTAACTTTAAGAGCTATAGCATACCATCCTTTTGTACCAAACCAATATCAAATGAGAGGAAACTTTTGTTTTTTTTCAGAAATAGAATCAATTCAGCAAAGTATAATACCTATTGAGATTGTTAATTAATTCATTTTCAAGGTTACAACAGCTGTCTCAAGAATTTAACATATGAGAGCTATGGGCATCTTCCGTTACTTCCCTTATGATAGTAAAGGATGTACCCTGCAGGACTGAGTAGACCAAAAGACAAGACAGACAAACAAACAGAGACCATAAAAATTGAATCAAATCAAAACAAGACAAACAACTAAAAATCCTGCAGAGTCAATTGTGTTGGATCAAGTGCCAAGTTATCAATGTTTTTCTCAGAGTACCAGTGAGTCAGGGTGACATACCACACGGTGACTTCTTCCTGGTCTCCATTCATACCCAGTGTCAATCATCCCATGTTACTGCTTTTATAACTGCTGAACCAGTGGGAAAAAAAGGCGACTGGCATCTTAATGTTATTATGAAAACCTAGTTAACCCCGTTGACCTTCTGAAAGGGTCTGGAGGCCAAACACAGGGATAAGATTGTTTTTTTTCTCTTAAGAAAAGCAAATAGCTCACCCACTGCACTGCTGCTATATTATTTGTGAGTGCCCTTTCTTCTTCAGAGCAACAAGCATGCTGTGGTTATACAGAGTGGGGATTTTGGAACTCATTATCTTGAGGGAGGTGAACAAATTAACCCTGTTACCTCAAGGAAAACAGCCATTAGCTCATGCTGACAATGACCCAGTTCAAGCTTCCACATGAAAACTGGAATCTTTAAAAACTTGCATTCACAGATATGAGTTTGCTATCCTCCCAGTGTTTAAGTGTTACTTTGGTGAGATGGGCTACACATCAGGGAGTGTGGTTTGCCTTTCCAATTAAGATAATAAAATTTGTCAAAGGTTGGAGCCCAGGATATGCCCGCCCATGAGGAGGTAAAGACCTCCTGCTGGCTAGGAGGAAGGGAGCCATTTTGTTGTGTGTTCCATCTGTAAATAAGGTGAAGACAGACTCTAGCTGGGGAGACCCATCCCTGACCAACAGCCTGTAGAAAGAAGAAAAGAGGCAATTCTGCCAGACTACAGCATGACACTGAGGTGCACCATGTTGGGTTGACCTAAGTGTTATGTAGCCTGGAAAGAGCCCAAATTGAGAGCCTGCTACTCCATACCAAAACTCTTGACAATGAAAGCAGAAGGTTCAATAATGGCTGCCCAAAAAATTTTATAAAGTGGGCTCTGCCTGGTGGTCACGGTGGACTTTGATGAGTCTGCATAGTGATCTGAAGGTAATAGGCTCCTGAGGAACAACTCAGCAACCTTCCAGCTAATTCCATTTTAGAAATAATAGGGCTGGAAATATATGTGTGCTATTTTTAAATAGATCATACTGATGTGTAATCTCCCAAGTTTCTTAAATTGCATGTGAAAAATCAATTAATCATAGAGAACTAATGTGGATTGCACACAAGACATTTGTTTGTTTGTTTGTTTTTGATACTGAGTTTCTCTGTGTAGGCCTATCTGCCCCGAAACTCACTATGTAAACCAAGCTGGCCTAGAACTTAGAGAATTTGGGTGTACTTTTATTTTAAGGTAAAGCACTTGCTAATTCCTTCGTTTAAAATACTCAAAATCCAAGACTGGGAATAACTAGAGCTGCCTCACTGGCCACCTTCCTTCTGTCACAAAGACACCAGTTAAGTTAATGCTCTCAGCCTGCCCTGTGCTAGATGCTCATAGACAAGGATTGGTTAGAATTACCATACAGGGATATCCACAGGGCTCTTTGTTATATTCAAGATTGAAAGAAGAAATGTGAAAGTAGATGCTTCTTGTTCCACCTTCACTTAGTATTCTTCGGTTTGTTCTGGTTGTTGTGTTGCTGTTGTTGGCTGTGATGGTGGTGGTGGTGGTGGTGGTGGTGGTGGTGGTGGTGGTGGTGTGTGTGTGTGTGTGTGTGTGTGTGTGTGTGTGATTGGAGTATTTTTTTAAGACTGTCTCATTCTATACCACAGGCTAACCTAGAAGTTATTAATTACCTCAGGTTGACCTTAGAAAAGCAGGAATGCCCCTCCCTCAGCCTTCTAAAGCTTGGGTTTAGAGGAGTGAACCACCGTGGCTTACGGAGCTTTTACAGATGCAATTTTAGTAGCATCCTTGTACTTCCATACAACTCACTAACTGCCAGTGTCTAGTGTGACCTTTTGCCCTGTCATGATGACCAGGACAGAGTGTCATTGCCATGTAATTTTACACAAGAGATGACTAAAGCACAGTAGGTTACAGGTGGGGACAGAGAATCCAGATCCACACAGCCTATTGGGAATCTAGGCTCTTAGATTACAGGTGGGGACAGAGAATCCAGATCCACACAGCCTATTGGGAATCTAGGCTCTTAGATTACAGGTGGGGACAGAGAATCCAGATCCACACAGTCTATTGGGAATCTAGGTTCTTAGATTACAGGTGGGGACAGAGAATCCAGATCCACACAGCCTATTGGGAATCTAGGCTCTTAGACTACAGGTGGGGACAGAGAATCCAGATCCACACAGCCTATTGGGAATCTAGGCTCTTAGTGGACGTCTCAAACAGCCTCTGTAGGATCAAAAGGCTGTATGAGTTGTTTTTTATTAGATATTTTCTTTATTTACATTTCAAATGTTATCCCCTTTCCTAGTTTCCCCTCCGAAAATCCCCTATCCTCTGCCTGTCCCCCTGCTCCCCAACCCACCCACTCCCGCTTCTGGGCCCAGGCATTCCCCTATACTGGGGCATAGAACCTTAAAATACTGTCTTCTCCACTTTAACAGAGGGTCTTATTTGATTTAAAACAAAACAAAACAAAGTATTACTTTGTCTAATTGTTTATATATTCTTATGTTAATAACACTGGTTTTATAAATATCATGCCTAATTATTAGTCTGACTTAACTTTTAGAATAAAAAAGAGATGTTAAGCTGGCATTTTATATTAGTGGCAATCCAGAAAGATGGGTAACAAAAACAGGAAAAATTCATAAGCTGATAAAAATTAAAAATTAGGCTACTACTTTTTCTCTCCTTCCTATCTCTGGCACCCTCCACCCTTCTGTCTTTGTTAGAAACCCCAGCTTTCATCAGGCACTCTCATACCTACGTCTCTAATAGAGCTTTCTCATAAGTGTAGCAATAGTCCAGATTTTCCCACCCCCTTTTTTCTCTGATTTCTATAGAATCCCATTATCTTTCTCCTTCCTCTGAGTCAAACTTATTGAAGCACCTTCCACACTCATTGCTTCCCTTGTCCTTGCTCAAGCCTCAGTATTCTGCCTCCCAGCACAGGGACCAATGGTCTCCCACAAGGTGACCAATGACCTCCCCTGCAGTAACCAAAGACCTCCCCACAGTCACTAGTGACCTCCCCACAGTCACCATTGACCTCCCCACAGTTTCACCAATGACCTCCCCACAGTCACCAGTGACCTCCCCACAGTGCCACCAGTGACCTCCCCACAGTGTCACCAATGACCTCCCCACAGTCACCATTGACCTCCCCACAGTGTCACCAATGAACTCCCCACAGTCACCAAGTGACCTCCCCACAGTCACCAGTGACCTCCCCACAGTCACCATTGACCTCCCCACAGTGTCACCAATGACCTCCCCACAGTCACCAGTGACCTCCCCACAGTGCCACCAGTGACCTCCCCACTGTCACCAATGACCTCCCCACGGTCACCAATGACCTCTTCACGGTCACCAATGACCTTCCCACAGTCACCAGTGACCTATTTTAAGGACTAGGGGAAGGTGCTTTGGTAGTGCCCTTCTCATGGATACCTCTAGCAACACGTGACCTACTGAACACATTCTTCTTTCGAGAAATTTCCTCTCCATTACACTCTATTGACTCACATTCACATCATTACTGTCAGGGAACTGTTGTCCTCTGCTCCTTGAGGGAGGGTCTATGCATGTCTGTAAATGGGCTAGCAAGTGTAAGTGCATGTTGAAGCCCCAGGTTGGGTCAAATTCCTTTTTCTATTCTTCCTTATTGATTTTTTGAGACAGAGTCTCTCACTTCTACAAGCTCCCAAGTCAACCAAGTGACTATTAATATAATTGCTTGGATGAACTTAATCACTTGAGTGGTATAAATTGGAAAATATAAATATTCTCTTTTCTCCTTTAATTTGACCTACCTGAATCCCAGAAAAGCAAAGTCCCAAGAAGGAAACAATC
>CACVCL010029487.1:0-69981 GCA_902729485.2 Mus minutoides | reverse complement strand
ACACACACACACACACACACACACACACACACACACACACACAGTGGAAACTTCCTCAGATCCAAGATAAGTCTTACCCATGAAGGTCAGAATGACTTTGGGTCCCCTAGATCAAGGATACCTTCAAGCTCATTTCTAAAAACAGGGAAAAGTTCTCAGCAACAGTCCAAGTTACTCCCGGAGCAGAGACCTGTGACCCAACCTTGTCAGAGTCCAACAAGCTCAAAGGAAGTTGGCACCTCAGCCTACCTCCCCAGATACCTGAGTTGCAAAGTTCAGGACAAATTAAAAGATGCCAGGGTTCTGGCTCTTCACGATGTCAGCTCAGCTCACACAGAGAAGCCTGGGAACAATGGAGGCTGAGACCACGTGACCTCCAGGATCTCATCCTGGCCCTGAACCAGATCTCTTTCATACAGCATGGTCCAGTGCCACAAACTCAAAAGAAAGCACAAGATGGAATCCCTGAGCAGCCCACCTTATCCACCGTGGCTCTCCAGCACTGCCTGCCCTATGTGTGTCCTCTCTTCCAGATCACCTGCTCTGACCACCTCCCTCCCAAACCCCATCTCCCACCCCACACCCCGTACCCCCACTCCGACTGTCCACCACTGGCCTGATCCTGACGACCATCATCCATCGCCACGCCCCCTCTGCTCTTCTCGCAGCTTGCTGACAAAAAGAACTACATTTAAGAAGACTCTAAACCCAGGCTTTTGTCACAGCTGCCTTAGTCCTTAGCTGGCTGGCTGTCCTTGCTCATGCCACTCAAAATGCCCCTACAACCCTACCATCATAGCACAGACATTATTACAGGATATGAAGGAGGAATTCTGGTAGTCACGAGCCTTCTGTGTGTAAGTGAGGAACCCAGCTAGACTGACTTAATCAAGGAAAATAATCCATCAGCCTAGTGTTAGTGTGCGGGAGCTGGGGGGCCCCACAGGTATATATGTCTCTCTTCTTTCCTCCCTTTCTTCCTCTCCCTCTTACTCCCTCTCCATCCTCCTGTCCTCTTTCCCCTCCCTGTCTCCTTCCCCTCTTCCCTCCTCCCTCTTTCTCTCCCTTCTCTCCCCCTCCCTCTATGCCTCCCCTCCTTTACCCCTTCTCCCTCCCCCTCCTTTCTCTCCCCTCCCCATCCATTCCTTTCCCTCACCTTCCTTCTCCCTCCTTCCCTCCCTTCTGTCTCCCCCACGCCTCCTCCTCCCCTCTTCCTGCTTTGCTATGGATTGCCTTGATTTACAGGTGGGTAGCTCCTCATAAAGTCACATGATCATCAGAAGCTCCTAATCATAACTTCACAGCAACTAGAGTCAACTGAGACCCGAGGCTCATTGGAGGCTGCAATGGTCACATGCTCATCCCTGAACCAATCATTGTTGAGGCTAAACAGTCACTTGACCATCCCAGAACCAGTCACTGTGGCCAATAGACACAGCATGGCTTAAGCATAAACCGCATGCCTTCCCTCACGTTTTACCCCAGCCCTAAAGATCAAGACTGGGAGGGGCGACTGCGTGATGGCACAGGCTTTCAAGACCAGCGCTTGGTAGGCAGAGGCAGGCAGATCTCTGTGAGTTTCTGCCAGATTGGTCTACATAGTGAGCTCGAGGCCAGCCAGGGCTACACAGTGAGACCCTTTCTCAAAGGCAGGAGGGGAAGGGAGAAGCGGGAATAGGAAAGGGGGGATTTCGAGAGGTGCTACCCCACCCCACCCCCACCCCACCCCACCCTACCCCACCCCCACCCCACCCCGAGGGCGAGCCATTTCAAAGCAACAGATGCCTCTGTGGTACTCCTGGGTGAGGCCGAGTCTCAATGTTTTTGAATCTGTAATGAGCTGAAAAGGAAATGAACTCCATCATTCAGCCCTGCCTGAACTGTTGGTGTCCCGCATGTGGTAGCAGTTATGACTGAATAGGGCTTGGGTCGCTAATGACCAGTCTTAGGAATGCCCTGGTCTGCTCAACGGAGCTGCTATGTGGGGCTGTGAAGGCAGACTCATCCTCAGGCTGGAATAGAAGTTTCCCCGGGGGAAACAGATGATCCAGCTGCCAAGCAAGAGGTTGGTGTGAGGCAGAGGGATAGCACTCAGGAAGTGTAGTGGTGCGGGCGGCAGTGAAGAGACCTTCCCATTGGGACCAAAGAGGGCAGACAGCCTGAACAGCCTATTGCCACACCAAACAGGGGAAGTAAGGTCGAAGGTCTGCTAAACAAGACTAGCTTCATGGGTGTGTGATCTGTGCAAGCACACAGGGCCTGGGCTCATTTGGACGCTCAGCGGGGGCCGTCTTGAAAGCCTTCATAATTTTTTTAATAAAATTTATTTTATGTATGTGAGTACACTGTCATTGTCTTCAGACACACCAGAAGAGGGCATCGGATCCCATTACAGATTACAGTGTGGTGGCTGGGAATTGAACTCAGGACCTCTGGAAGAGCAGTCAGTGCTTTGTAATACAGAGCTCTCTCCAGCCCCGCCCTGGTAATTCTTATGCAAGGAACCCATAGACCATTCCTACCTGATCATGCAAATGCTGCAGCTGTTCCTACAGCCACAATAAAAAGAAAAAAAGAAAAAACCCTGATATGTCTGCCTCTGCCTCAGTGCTGTGAGTCTGGGCTGCTCCTGAGGGTGCCTTCCCTTCTGGTGACCTCACACCCCTCTGTGTCTTGAGTAATGGGGAGGGGTCATCCCCTGCTTTGGGTCAAATGGCACAGGAGCAGACAGCTCTCCTCCCCAAGGTATAGATGTGTCAATAGCGGTGCTTGGGCCAGGGACAGGCTAGTTGTAGAATAGGGTCACAGGTCACCTCTGGGATAAGTGGCTATGATGTGATTGAGGAAGAAGTCGGAGGCCTCTCTCTGATTCAAGCGTGGTAAGGGACTAGCAATGCACTTTCATTACTCCTATTAGAGAACAGAGGCAGCTATTACAATAGAAGGAGCTGTTACCATAAAAACAGTTTGGAAACCAAAAATGAAGAAATGAGTCGCCCACAGTACTGTTGACTCAAACTAAGTATTTTAGGGTTGGTGTGGCAATGCAGGCCTGTAACCCCAGCAATCAGGAGGCAGGAGAGTCTCTGCTGCATGTTTGGGGCCAACCTGGTCTCTGCCTAGAAACTTCCACGTCAGCCAGGGCTAAATAGTGAGAGTGTGTCCCTCCAAAAATAAATAAAAGGGTTGGAGAAATGACTCAGCTGTTAAGAGCACATCTGGAGCTCCCAGAGAACCCAAGTTTGGTTTTCAGCACCCTTGCCAAGAGGGTAACTACTATCTATAATCCCAACTCCAGAGGGTGTAACACCCTTTTTTTGCCTTCTGAAATACACAAACCCGTCCACACACACAGAGAAATACATACAATTCAAAATAAAATACAATATTTTAAAGAAGAGGGGGTTCCAAGAAATCTTACTATTTTACAATGAGGAAATGAGATACTTTAAGAGTATCTTCATTTGTAGATTTATTATGCTATGTCATAATAATTGTTCTTTTTCTGTTTGTTATGGTTATAAGCCTCTTATTGTGTCTAATTTATATGTTAAAATGTGTATGTGCGTGCGTGTGTGTGTCTGTGTGTGTGTGTGTGTGTGTGTGTGTGTGTGTGTGTGTTGCTGGACTTTAGCTACTTTGTGGGGTCCCTTTTTCTTTCACTCCTCTTCCTCCACCCTTTCAACTCCCTATCACTAGGTTGGAGACAAAGAAGGATAGAGGGGGAAGGGGGCAATGATATTGTTAGCCTACTTCCTCCTACTGATGAGGGGGTTGAGCTCCTTGAGGCAAGTTTGATGTTAGCTGTCAGGATATCCAATTACTTCTTGTCTCTTTGTGTAGGACAGCAACCAACAGCCACCCACCAACATCCCACTCTCTCAGGGTCCTAGCATCCTCTATATCCCCTGAAAAATCCCCAGAATTCCAAATGTCACACAGTCACAGGAGCTATCTGCCACTGGCAAAATCATGCTCCTGTTAGAGCATGAGGCAAATCACAGCCACCTGCTGCGAAGCAGCCCCATGTCCCATCCCTCGGATTAAAATGAAAACATATGCCCATAATATTTCTATGTTTTTTTAAAGAAAACAAAATTCTCACTGCATATATATGGATGTATATATGTATAGACATATGTATAAATAGAATAAATGGATGTATATGGGGTTCTTACTATCCATCATTACCTAAGTGCATCTATGGGGTGTCTTGGAACACATTGCCCAAGAATCAAGGAGAACTTCTTAACCATATTTTTACAGGAAATCAAGCCAGACACCAGATTTCATAGACATCATCTCTGTGGTTGGTGGCATCTCCTCCACTTTGTCCCCTCTCGTGGACTCTCATATCTTACAGAATCTAATGATTAAACACTCTCTACATTCACCCTGCCTCTGCTTCCGCTTGCCACCACCTGAACAGTGGAACATTTCTATGAACGGCCACCTGAGCTCTCAGACATTCCTTCTTCTGCTTTTGTGGCTTATTATTAGTAAGGGAAGGCTGTGTGGACTCTCAGAATGAGTAAACCATATGCACTTTACAGCTCCTTCCAATGACCAGCAGGTAGAAAGGCCAAGGGCACTGGCTCACACCCGGGCTAACTATTGCGTCTTTTCCTCAGAGACCCCTCAGCATAGGGGGTTGGAGATGGTACAGTGCTTGTCATGCAAAGATGAGGACCTGAGTTCAGTTCCCCAGAACCTATATAAAAAGCCAAGCAAGATGGCATGCACACACAAGCACACACATACACACATGCACACATGTACACACACTTACACATACACACACACACATACAAACAGACACACATATGCACATTCATACACTCACAGATGCACACACATACATACATGCACGCACATACACACAGGCACACACGTACACACACTAATGAACACACACACAAGCACACACACACATGCACATATACACGTGTACACACATATACACATGCACACACATTTTCTCTCTCTCTCTCTCTCTCTCTCTCTCTCTCTCTCTCTCTCTCTCTCTCTCTCTCTCCCTCTCTCAGCAGATCCTCAGCTTCCTAAAGAGAAGGCAGCATTCCTCCTGGGAACACCAGCAATGAGAGAAGGCATGCCTGCTTGCCAAGTGGCCAGCCAATACCCAGTTCCTTTAATAATGCTAGCCATTGGCTCAGTGCCAACAAACGCTATGGAAATAAGAGGTGCTGCTGAGACCTGCTAGCTCATCACATAGGTCACCTAGAGTAAAGTCCTCTGGTGACTGCTCCTTTACACAAGGCAAAAATGTCCAGTGTAGAACCACACACACATGCACGCACGCACGCACACACAGAGCTAGCACCCTATGGGATTAAAGGTGGCTGGGTTTGGGGTTCATAGGTGGGTGATGAGGGAGGAACAATGAAGGGGACACCAAACCTTCCACAGGCCTGGTTTTTTATTCTAAGATCTGACAAAATGGAGAAGCCTTTGCCTTGCTCTACAGTTTCTGCTCCATGGGGCTCTCCTTGTCTGTTCCAAATGTCTGACCTCCCAGAACCTCCTTTCCCCACCTTAGCTCTAAGCCCATCCTTAGACAAATAAGCAAGTCACCCTTCCATTAAACAAGAGCGGCAAATGCTCAAGACCCAGAGAGGGACATGTGAGGATGAGGTCACAGGGAAGGGACGTGCACTGAGCCAAGAGGAGATTGACTGAAGGGCCCTTTTCACAACTGATGGATCATGGGGTCCACATGAGTGACATTATACCTTAGTCAGCATTCAGACAAAATGCATGGTTTGAGGCTCTGGGGCAGGGGCAGTTGGGGTACACACAAGCTGGGCCACAGAGGAGAGAAGCCACATTAGAGAATGTGGAGACCAGAGATATGGCTGCCAGTCCCTCATCCATGTATAAAGAACAGCCCTTCACAGAGTAGCAGCTCCTGTGTGGAAAATTAGGCAAACAAGCAAAAATAGATGTTGGCATCACAGCATGGCTCTCGTCTCCTGGAAAAGTGTGTCGGTCAGAGGATAACCATGGATGCCATTCCTCGGGCACGGTCCATCTTGTTTCCCATGTTTAATTTTAGTGTGGCACGTGCATGTTCTGGCATGTGTGTAGATGCGCGTGTGTGATGGGGCTGAGTGTGCAGGTGGAGCCCGAGTCTGACATCAGAAACCATTCTTCGCTTTATTCACTAAGGCAGGGTCTTTCAATCCACAGCTCGCCAGTATGGTTTGTCTGTTACCCAGCTTGCTCTGGGGAGTCTCGGTCTCTGCCTTCTGAGTCTAAAATTATAAGCCAGCAGCCACACCTGCCTAGTATTAAGATGAGTTTCTGGGCATCCAAACTCTAGTCCTTGTTATTCCGTATGCATGCATGGCCAGCTATGTGACTGTTGGACCATCTCCCCAGCCTGCCTACATTTTTCTTTTGAGACAAGGTCTCCCACTAGCCTGGAACTTGCAGAGCTGGCTAAGGCGGGCTGGCCAGTGAGCCTTGGGGGTCTGCCTGCCTGACTCTGCCTGACCAGCAGTTGATGGTAATTATATGCTACTTACAAGACAAGCAACTAGATAACTAAACAATATCCACGGGATACAGTATTCACAGCCACTAACTAACTAAACAATATCCACAGGATACAGTATCCACAGCCATTAACTAAACAATATCCACAGGATACAGTATCCACAGCCACTAACTAAACAATATCCACGGGATACAGTATCCACAGCCATTAACTAAACAATATCAATGGGATACAGTATCCACAGCCACCTTAGCAAATAGCTTTATTGTGAGCTTGAGGTTCTTTCTTTAAAAAAAATTAGTAACAACTTTCTTAACTTATGCAACTTATTAGATGAACCAATGTCCTTCAGTCTCTTGGTGAAACACTGAATCCACATGGCATGCTACCTGCTCTCTGTGTGGTCTTCTCTGGGAAGCACTTGCTTCTGTTATCCCCCAGAGTCTGCAGTTCAGGGGCCACATTTATCTACCAGAAATACATGTCCCTGATAGTGATGTCATTAAATGAATCCCTCCATATATAAATAAAAGCAAAGTATAAACAGATATTACATGGAGACTGGGGATGGCTCAGTAGGTAAAGACATTTGCCACTAACCTGAGCATTTCGTTCAAGCAATGCCTAAAGCCCACATGGTAAAAGGAGAGAACAGACTCTTACAAGTTGTCTCTGATTTACACACATACACACACACTCAATTAATGTTTGGAACTATATTAACCAGTGGAATAATAATGTGAACTGGACTGTTATTTCCACAAAAGTGAAACTGGATTGTTTGAAAAAAATCTACATAAAGTCTGTGATTTAGGGAACAAAAAATCCACCAAGAGCTACGGAGCTTGCTAGGGATTAAGAGCACTGGATGCTCTTCCAGAGGACCTACATTCAGTTCCCAGCACACACACAGAAGCTCCCAGCACCTGAAACGCCAGTTCCAAAGGATATGATGCTTTCTTCTGTCCTCCTAGGACACCAGGCATTCATGTGGTGCACATACATGTGTGTAGGTACTCATGCATATATGCTTTAGAGAAGTAAATAACACGATGCCAAATTAAGGATTCATTAGGGCTTAAATATGAAATGTGCCCCCCATTGGTTTATGAACTGGAGACTTGGTTGACAGCTCACAGGCTTTGGGGAAGCAACTGGATCCTGAGGTGTCTGAACTCACTAACAGATTCATCCCTTGATGGAGTTGTAATCTAATGGCATTGTTGGAAGGTGGCAAAGAGTAGACATGGGGACTGGCTGGAGGAAGCAAGTGACTGGGCGGGGTCCTTAGAGCCTTACCTCAAGCTGCCACCCCTTCCTGATCATCTGTTTCCTCTGCTTCCTGGCCATTATGATGGCATCTCTTCTTCATCGGCTTCAAAATCATGAGCTAAAGCAATTCCTCCCTCCCTCAAGCGGCTCTCCCCAGGCGTTGGTCACTGTGACAAGCTCGCATAGAAGGAGTGAGGGACTGTCTACCCACAGGAAAGAAAACAGAAGAGTGAAGAAGAAGTTTGGTCACATTGCTTCATAGGTAGCCAGAATATTGCTTCATGTTAAGGAAGCCGGAACACAAGACAATGCAATCTAATCACACGGGAAAATATGGGTGAAAACACCCTACAGCAGAGTGAAAATAAACAAAAGAAAAGGCCTTAACTATACATTAAAAACATCAGGAGAGAGGCTGGGATGGCTGCTCAGTGGTTAGAGGCACTGGCTGCTCTACCAAAAGTCCTGAGTTCAAATTCCAGCAACCACATGGTGGCTCACAACCCATCTGTAATGAGATCTGAAGCCCTCTTATGATGTGTCTAAAGACAATTACAGTGTGCTTACATATAATAATAAATAAATTTTTTAAAAAGAGAGAGAGAGAGAGTACCCCAGATCAATTCCTAGCACCTGCATGGTGGTTCACAACCACCTGTAACTCCAGCTCCAGGGCACCCAACACTGCCATCTGCTCTCTTTAGGTCTCTGCACACATGCATACACATAAATAAATAACAATAAAGCCTTTAAAAATGTATCAGCACATTACTACAAGCTAGATGTTTGGAGTCGGGATAAAACATTTATCTGTTTTATGACACCCTGGTTTAACTAACTATCGATACATTGGCCAAAACCAGTTTTAGTTTCACTGGCCTAAAATGGACACCCTTCAGATGGCTCAAAAGAAAAGTTCTGTCCTCTGAAGTCAACATGAAGCCCACAAGTCCCCAACGGAAACAATCCAACACGTCCTAATTTTCAAAACACTTATTTGTTTATTTTATGTATGTGTATGTATCTGAGTGCATGTATGTACACATATGCTAGGTTAGAGGAGGGCATCGAATTCATTGGAACTGGGGTTACAGGCTTCTATGAGCTTTTCTGTGGGCGCTGGGAACTGAACCCAGGTCCTCTGCAAGAGCAGCAAGCGTTAATAACCACTGAGACATCTCTCCAGTCCCCTCCCAATTTACATCAAGTGGGATCTTTACATATTAAAAATTCAAAAGCCAAAGGAGGGAAACCCCAGAAACATTGGATGAGGCTATAAATAAGCAGGCACATGGCCAGAATGGAGCGCCACAGTATCCTTGTGCCAATTCTAACACAACATGTTTTCCTGGAACCTGTACATTGAGATGATAAATGCTACCCTCAGTCCCCAGCAGCACACACTCAAATTCATTGTCTTGCGGTAAATGTGGCCAGCCACCCAAACACTCCTGCAAAGCCCTTAAGCAGCAGGATATGTCAGAGACAGTGTCCAGATACAAATCAGGCTGCTGACAAGAGTTTCCCTTCCAGCCTCTCACACATGCTTGCTGGCTTCCTTCCCCCACCCTCCAACATCCCCAGCATCTTACCAAACCCTAGCTTACGTTTGAACAAATCAAACAGGCACAGACCCTGACTCCAGCTGTCACAGCCCAACTTGCAAAGAGTCTAGATGCTTCCATTAGGACCACAGGAGGGAATCTGCTTTGTCAGCTACCAGTACATGTGTCAACTCTACCTTCAGGGACTTATTTAAAAATAAAAAGTCATCAATTCAGATGGCTGGAATTTGGGATCAGAACATGCCAACCAGCAAAATGTCTTTCTTACAGATGTCTTTCTCAAAGCCTGCCTAAGGCAATTCAATGTTACCAGAGTGTGGGCTGGCAGGATGGCTCAGTGGGGAAAAGGCACTTGCAGCCAAACCTGGCAACTTGAGTTCAAACCCTGGAACCCTTGTAGAGTTGGAAAAAGACAAGTGACTCCACACAATTGTGTTCTGACATCCACACTGGTGCCATGACACGAGTGTGATCCCTCCATACAAACATGCGCAACATAACTACTGATGACTTACTATATTTTTAAAGAACATTTTATTTTCAACTGCGTTGTGCATGTGTGCGTGCGTGTGTGTGTGTGTGTGTGTGTGTGTGTGTGTGTGCGTGCGTGTGCGTGTGTGTATGTGTGTGCATATGAGCATGTTGTCTGTGGGGACTGTAGTTGGAGTTACAAGAGACTGAGAGCAGTCTAACTAGGGCTCTGGGAACAGAACATAAGACCTCTAGAAGAAAGGTGCCTTCCCTTATCCATGAAGCCATCTCCAGGGCTCCCAGCAACTTATTATCTTTTAAAAAAGAAAAGGAAAAAAAAGTAGTCCTAGAAAAACTATAAAGATACTAAAATCAGTATAAGGTGTGTGTTTGTGTGTGTGTGTGTGTGTGTGTGTGTGTGTGGTTGGGGGAATTACATAGTTCTTGAGTGTTAAAAATAAATCTACTTTCCTCCCAGCCCCTCCTTCCAAAATGATGACTCTGAGACTAATTATTTATTAATAAATACCTAGGCCATAAGCCTTGGCTTGCTCCCTGACTTGCTATAACTTACTATCCTTTTTATTCTAACCTGGGTTTGGCTATGTGACTGGCTTCCTCTCCTCATCCTCTTACGGCCATCTCCATAGAGTTCCTGGGCAAATCTCACCTTGATTCTATCCTGACTTCAGCTACCTGCTGGCTTACATCCATCTTCTCAGTGTTCCCGGGCTAATCTCTCCTTTTACTCTGTCCTAAGTTCAACTGTGTGGCTGGTTACCTCTGCTTCTGACCTCCTCTGTGTTCCCAGGCGAATCTTCTCACCCCTGAATATTTCCCAGAATTCTCTCTCTCTGCCGGATGCTTCTTCTCCTATTTCCTGCCTCAGCTCATTGGCCATAGGCTTTATTTTTTTTTAATTGACAGATATGCTTATAACAGATTCTCTCTACACTCAAGCATGAACTTTGCAGATGTTAATGATGTGTTACAATGTCAAAATATAGCCAGCCAGGCAGCCAAGAGCCTCCATTTTCAGCCTATATCCATTGTCCAGAGACAACCGATGCCGCTGGCTTCTTTCACCCAAGCCAAACCAAGCAAATCACTAATCTTCCCCCTATTCCAGGTTTGAGTCTTTTTGTTTTATTTTGTTTTTTATTTTTCGAGACAAGGCTGGCCTATAGCTCACCGGGTTTGTGCTGCCCAGGCCCCAGTGCTGGGATGAGGAGGAGGAGTGCACAGGGTGGGCATGGTGGTATACACCACGTCTGTATGTATACACCACGTCTGTATACACCACGTCTGTATACACCACGTCTGCCCTTGCTCCTCTTCTGCATCAGAAGCTTCGCATCAAGATTGCTCGTGAGGATCTGTGACTGCATGTAACACCAAAAAAGATGACTTTCTTGCTAAGCAGCGTGGATGTGTCTGTTCGCTCTGTCTAGTGTCAGACTGCTTAAAATAAACCCAGAAATAAATGTGCTTTATGCACAATAACTAAGATGGAACATCAACACCCTGATGCAAGGCTTTGCCTCTCTCTCTCTCTCTCTCTCTCTCTCTCTCTCTCTCTCTCTCTCTCTCTCTCTCTCTCTCTCTCCCTCACCTCTGGACCTTTCTGTTTAAAAAGCTATATGTAGGCACTTCTTGCTCCATAAATCTCAAAACATCCTGGGTCTCAAAACAGTCTCACTGCAGACTAGCCAGCCCAAATAGCCAACTCAATAGTCAGGGTTGGAGCTACAGAGACAGCTCAGGGGTTAAAAGGGTTCCACGGGACCAGGATTTGATTCCCAGCACCCACATGGTGGCTCACAACCATCTGTAATTCCCGTCCCCGGGGATCCAATGCTGTCACAGACACATGCGTGGTGTAGTGTCAAAGACACATACATCAGGCAAGCACTCATACACATAAAATAAAAATAAATTTAAAAATCCCAAGGAATAGAATAGTCGTGAGTGGGGTCAGCAAGATGGTCTAGCTGGTGAGGTATTTGTCATGCAAGCCTGAAGGTCTGAGTTCTGTGTCCAAACCCCACGAGGTAGAAAGAAAAACTGATTCCTGCATGTGTCCTCTGACCTCCATTACTCGTGTACCTATCCATAAAAATAAAGAAGGGGTAGCAAGCGGCCTGCCTGAGAAGGACACGGTATTACTTTGTTAGCCAGCTGTCCACTGCACTGACAAATTATTGGGATGATAACTTATAAAATCGTGGTTTTAATCCACGGTTTCCTGACTTCTTTGCCTTGAGCCTGTGGCCAGCATGAACATGGTGGTGGGGTGCATGCGAAAAGCACCTGAGAGAAAAGCAACTCATTTCCCAGTGGCCAGGAAACAGCAAAAGAGGAGAAGCCAGGGTTCCCATTTCGCCTTCAAAGGTATACTCCCAATGACGTCACTCCTTACCATTAAGCCCCACCCTCTAGAGGTTCCACTGACTTCCGATAGCACCACAGAGATCAAGCCTTTAGTGCCTGGCCCTTGGGAGACGTTTTCAGACCCAAACTGGAACATCTAGTCAGGAAAGAGAAGAGGCTGGTGTGGGAAGGATAAAGCGGACTAAGGGAGAGTAGATGGAGTTAGGGGTCACAAGGCAAGCAGGGGTCATGCGTTCCCTGGGGCCTCAAAGGCAGAGGAAGAAGCTGCGGAGGTTATCAGGCAGGCGCCATCAACTCTGAGCTTTGAAAGGACTACACTGGTTGCTGGAAGGAGCATTAATTGGGCAGAGGAAGAAAAGAAACCAGGCAGAGAAGAAATGGCTGCTCCTCCTAGGCTAGAGCATCAGGAGACCAAGGATCTCTTCTGAGGAGAAAATCGCTAGGACCCCAGAATGAAGGCACTAAGCCCAATGTCTATAAATACTCTAAGACAGAAGTGGTGACTCACACCTTTAATCCCAGCACTTGTGGGGCAGAAGCAGGTAGATCTCTGTGAGGCGGAGGCCAGCCTAGTCTACAGAGTGACTAGAACAGTCTCTATAGTTCCAGAACAACCAGGGCTATGTAGAGACTCTATCTCAAAAAAACAAACAAACAAACAAACAAACAAAGGTAAGGAAATAAATAAAAACAATACAACTTTATTTTTCTACAATTCTGAAAGTACACAGTCAACTCAACTCCACTCAGGCCTTGACATTGGCAGACCTAATTGCTCTCTGATGCTCTGCTCAGGGGACAGTCTGATACTTGGTCTTGTTGGCTGTCCGATGTGCAACATCCTGGCTCCTTCTGCATCCCTCCACCTTCTGCCTCTGTTCTCTCTCTCTCTCTCTCTCTCTCTCTCTCTCTCTCTCTCTCTCTCTCTCTCTCTCTCTCTCTCCCTCTCCTTAAAATGGACCCTTGTTATATTTTGAGCCTACTTGGATAATACAGACTCATCTCAAAACCCTAACTTAAACACATATGTACTTATCTTTCTTTGTATAAAATAATTCACAGATTATGGGTATGAGGATGAAAATATCCTGCGTGGGGACCTATATGAAAAACAATAAATAAAGGTTGATTGCTATTATTGTCATCGTTGTTACCATTTACACAGCATCCCTGAAGCAGCCTGCCTGGTACCTTCCAAGGTACATTGGCTATAAGTGGGGATGTGGAAGGAGCCTTAATTCCCTGGAGCCCCCTGAGGTTGAACTCCAAGTTCAAGGTAGAGCTGAAGGCCATGAGAGATGGATGGACAGAGTTCCCGTCACTGGGTCTGGTAAGGAAGCAGGTACAGAGGCAGATGTGCAGACACACGCTCCAGGCCGCCTTCAGAGACCAAGATCAAGGCTTGGCTGCAGGCAAGGACCTCCTGATGCTGCTGTACTCTGTGGTCTCCTCTTCAAGGCCTGTCCTGGGAACTTGGGTGATGAGGCAGCCAGTATTGCCATAAGTAGGCTCCTGACCCAAGCCGGCCAAAGTCAGAGCGGCATATGAAATCTCCTCCCTGGGAAAGGGAGCCTGGGATATAGAAGTGACAAAGTCAGAGAGTCTGAGGGGGAACAGTGGCCACCCAGTGAGACAAAAATCTCAGAGGAGGCAGGTCAGGTCTCCCATCCTGGCAGGAACCCCAAATAACCTTCAGCCACAATACAACGGAGCCCCCACCTCTGCCCCAGGAGAAGCACTTCCTACGGGATCCTGAGCCACTGGGACAGCCTGACTCTTCCCTGCCCAGTGTTTGGACCAAGACCTCAGGGTTGAGATGTGGTGCGGAGACACTTCTGAAGCCGCTCGCTCTGCTTAGACCCCACCCTCATCAGCTGTGTCCACATGGACGTGGAGTTCACTTTCCAAGGGAGTGAGGCGGCGGCAGGTTCGCATCACCACAGCCCCATGAAAGACGTACCATGGTGACATATTCCACTTCCTCTTGGTGGTCCTTGACAGAGGAGGACATGGAGGAGCCCTTTTTCCAAGAGGAGCCAGGGGAGGTTCTGGGCTGCTTCAGGGACAGGTTTGCATAACAGATATCATCCTCCAGAGACTGCGCCTGGGGTTTGGGGGACACAAGGCATGAGTCATGGAATCAGCCTATAAAAACAGATTCTATTTTCTCTGCTTTCCTGTGACCCACCCCCAGCTCCTTGTGCTCCCCATCCCCAAGCCCATTATCTACCCAGGACTCCCCAAGTCTGGCTGTTTCTAGACCCCTCACCCCCTTCCACTGGCTGTTTCTAGGCTTCACACACACACACACACACACACACACACACACACACACACCTGCAAGGCCAGGAACCTATGGATACTTTGGTTACGTGGCTTATCTGATGCATTTGGACCTAGAAGCTCCCAGGAGGTGGAACATGAGGAAAAGGGGAGAGAAGCCTGCTGGTCTCTTTGTCTGGCCTCTGGGATACTTTACCTGCTCTGGAGGTGGTCCAGCAGCTAAAAGACAAGAAAGAAAGAAAGAAAGAAAGAAAGAAAGAAAGAAAGAAAGAAAGAAAGAAAGAAAGAAAGAAAGAAAGAAAGAAATCTGAAATTAGAACGCCCGTTCTTGAGACTTGTGAGGTCCCTACATGCAAGGAAGGGAAGGTGGGGGGTACACATAAGGTTCCAGGTCAGACGAGAGATATGGTTTCTGTCCCTTTGGGAGGTGCACTTTGTGACACTGGGCATCTCTGAGGTGAGCATTCCATTTCTCCAACCAGGGAAAGCAATCGTAACCTGCTTGCTCTCGACTTCATTGGATTGTACAAATGATTGGAGGTAGCCCTGCCAGCTCTCAGCAATCTTGGAGTTGAAGATTCTCCCTGCAGGATCCTGGTTTTCATTTGTAACTTGGATGTATTCTGATTATCCTTCCACTGGACACATCCTTCAAAGCCACCTCAAGGTCATGCCTGCTTTTACTAGCAACTGGACCACCTGGTCCTTCCTCTCACGGCCCTGTCCCACCTCCTTCATCTAAATTTTACTTGATCTTCAGCCAGGCTCTGAGGCACAGGATCCCTTCCAGGTGCTTGGCCCTGCCTGACACCTGAGCACTCTGGTGCCAGCTAGATGCCTGAGCTGGGTCAACAAAATGTGGACAAAGTTTTTTGAGGGGAATGGGAAAAAAAGAGGGATTTCTGGATTGTGTAAGGTTTTTTTTGTTTCCAACCCTTGACCCTCCTCCCTGCCCACATCCCATGTTCTGCTCTGGAGACGAAAGAAGAAACAAAGAATCACCCTCAGTTTTTATTATCAAATGACCTCACACTTAGGAATAGAGAGAATACTTGAACTTGGTCCTGGTTGATGCTTCTGGGAGCAGAAAGGATGAATACAAAGCAGAGTCCCAGGCCAGCAGGATGGCTAGGTGGGTAACGGTGCTTGCTGAGAAGCCTGACAGCCTGAGTTTAATTCTCAGAACCCACATGGTGGAGAGAGAAAAACAATTCCCACAAGCTGTCCTCCAATCTTCATACATGTACATGTATGCACAAGTGGGTGCACATATGCACACACAATTTAATTTGTTTTTCTTAAAAATGTCTATTCTAGCCAGGCATAGTGGTGCATGCCTTTAATCCCAGCACTTTGGAGGCAGAAGCAGGTGGATCTTTGTGAGTTTAAGGCCAGCCTGGTCTACCTACGTATTGAGTTCCAGGACAGCCTGAACTACATAGTGAGTTCCAGTCTTGCAACAAACAAACAAACAAAAATTCCTAATCTGTCCTCTGAGACTGTAAGCCTCCTAGGCTGGGGGGTGGGGATGGAGTCTGTGTGTGTGTCAGGGGGCGAGGGGAGTGGGAACACCTCAGGTTGAGAGCTTTCTGAGAAACGTTCCACAGTTACTTGAAAATGTGGAAGTGAAGGCAGACAGGAAAGGGCTTGGCTGGCCTTGTGATCTCTGAGAAATCTTGTAGTTCTGCTCTTCCCTGTAAAGCAGGACTACGCAGAACAAGTAGGTCAGCCTGGGATGGGGCTGCTGGGCAGAGAGGAGCGAACGCTAGGGTCACAGCGGTGCTCCTGATGCCTGGAGACACAACACTAACTCACACATGTGCATGCACCTACACCGTGTGTCTGTGTGTTCGTGGGCCTGTGTCTGCTATGTGCATGTCTTCCTTCTCCCATGTGAGCCCAGCATCTCCTCCACAACTGCATTTCCCTAGAGTGGGCTGTTCTCCTAAAGCCACTACCACCTCAGCCATCAGGACCAAAACTAGAAGACACGCAAGAGGCGGGTCAGAGAGGAGCAAGGGTGGGCAGAGCGGGCAGCTGACTCCAGATTCTGTACTTGGGGTTCAAGCTCCAGCTCTCAGCCAGCCTCTTGGACTGCCAGCGGATGCTGGATGTCCATGGTTGCCGGCCTTTCCAGCACAGCCTCTCCCAGAGTACACGGATGGATGGTCCCTCAGACCACCTCTCAGAAGGCAGTGCTAACCATTAGCCCACATCACCATCCAACCAGCCCCAGCCTCAGAGTCAGACACACTCACTTTTCTTCTGTCTCCTCACCATCCTCCAAGCAAAGAGTGAGGCCACCAGCAGGAGAAACAACAGGGCTGCAGCGATGACTGGGAGGAGCACACTGAGATCCAGAAACCCATCACCGACGTCACCGGCACCACTGCCTTGCCTGGAAGGGTAGGACAAGTGTACCCCAGGCCTGCACCTCCCTCCTCTGAGCCCAACCCAGCCACCTGATAGCAGGGAACAGCCAAACACCTTATGACCTTCAAAATTCTGGGTTTTAGTCAGGGCACCCTCCCTCTGAACACCTTCAAAGGCTGTGTGTGGAATCTCAACAAAAACTGTAGAACGAGGGCTAGAGAGATGGCTCAGTGGTTAAGAGAAGTGACTGCTCTTCCAGAGGTCCTGAGTTCAATTCCCAGCAACCACATGGTGGCTCACAACCATCTGTAATGGGATCTGATGCCCTCTTCTGGTGTGTCGAAGAGAGCTACAGTGGGCTCATATACATATATACATACATACATGCATACATACATACATACATACATACATACATATTTTTAAAAAGAACTGTAGAACGAGAGGGTTAAACCAGGCTTCCCTGAGTCTGTGAATGCACTCTCTAGAGACTGAAGAGTGTCTGTCAAAAGTTGTGCTTACCAAGAGACTATGAATGTGACCTATGTGCATGGAGGGTCTTTGCAAACATGACTGAGTTAAGATAAAACCACCTGGATGATGGTGAGTCCAACCCAACGCCCGTGATCATTGTTTGAAATTTGGTTTGGGTGTTTGTTTTTGTTTGAGTTCTTGTTCTTGTTGTGTGGTTGTTGGTTTGTTGGGTTTAGATTCTTGAGACAGAACCTCAGATAGCCCAGACTAACTTCCAACTCATTATGTAGATGATAACTTGCCCCAGCTTCCCAAGTGCTGGGATCACAGTGTGCACGACCACTCCTTACTAAGAAACTTGGGCTGGACACACATAGGGAGATGTCACATGACGGAGACAGGATCCCAGTGACACAGCTAGAAACATCAGTACTGCTGCCAGCAGGGGCTGGGAGGTGCCAGGGCTGGGAGGTGCCAGGGCTGGGAGGTGCTGGTGGTTAGAGCGCTTGCTGTCCTTTCAGAGAACCCAGGTTCCATCCCCAATACCTGCACATGATAGCTCAAAACTGTCCAGTTCCAGGGGATCAGAATCCCTCTTGTGGGCTCCATGGGTACCAGACACCTGTGTTGTTCACAGACACACATGCAGACAAGCACTCATATACACAAAACAGAAATAAATAATATTTTTAAATATATAAATTTAAAACTATTACTGCCAAACCTAGAAGCTAGAAGAATGGCTTGGAACAGGCTGTCCCTTTGAAGACTACAGAGGTGGCTGTATTTGAAGATAGGGTCTCTGAGTGAGGTCACTGGGATCGGCATTAATCTAATGCAAACAGGGTCCTCACAAGAAGAAACTTGGGGCTGGGAGATGCTAGCCAAGTCAATGAAGTGTTTGATTTACAAGTTTGAAGACCTGAGTTCAACCGCTAGGACCCACATTAAAAAGCCAAACATGGTGGTATACTCCTGAAATCCTTGTGCTGAGGAGGTGGAGACAGAGGAGCCCCAGGGTTCCTGGCTAGCCAGTCTAGGCTACTTGGTGGGCTCCAGCCAATGAGAGGCTCTGAAAAAAGAAAGACTCACAGTGACTGAGGAACAGCACTGGAGGCTGTCTAGGACACACACACACACACACACACACACACACACACATGAGAGAGAGAGACAGAGACAGAGACAGAGACAGAGAACAATAACGAACAGAAGGAGAAGAGAAAACTAAGCTACTACATATTAAAAGTCACTTTGGAAGGCCACACGTGAGGCTCTGTGGTCGAGCCCTCGCCTAGCGTGTATGAGGCTGTGATTTCAGTCTTCAGAACTGCAAAACCCAAACAAACAAAAGCCTCAAGACAGGGCAAAATGGGGAGTAGGGTGACGGGGTTCCTGGTGGTAGAAAGACTGGGCATCTTCTATGAGGCTTTGTGGAAAGAACCACTCAATAGAAGTCCTTGGGAAGAACTGTAAACAAAGTCAAGAGACTGGACAGAATGCTCAGTGGTTAGAGCACTTACTGCTCCAGCTGAAGACCTGGGTTTGGTTCCCAACACCCTCATGGTGGTCACAACCATCTCTAACTCCAGTCCCAGAGGATGTAACTCGCTCTTCTGACCTCTGTGCACATCAGGCACACATAGTGGTACATAGACAAACATACAGGCAAAGCACTCCTACACATACAATTGATTAATTGATTAACTCATAGCAAATAAGTGAATGAAAAGTTATGGGGGCAAAGAGACCCAAAGCTAGAACTGAGAAGAGACCTCTCAGATTCAAGAAAGTTCTTTGATTGCTGGCATCTGGGTGGGTTACTAAAGAATAAACCAGGTTCTGGCCTTGCTGTCAAAAAAACTTCTATCCAAGATCTAGGGTCAAGAGTCACTGGGAAGCCACCTGGGCTGAGTTTCCATTCCTGTGAAATGGGTACATTTGTATCTGTCCATTCCTCCATGTGGGGTGATTCCAGGCAGGATCAAAGATAACATCAGATGAGGGCTGAGGTACTTGCTGGCAGAGGACTTGCCTAGCATGCATGAAGCCCTGAGTTCCATCCCTGGCAGGTACAAACTGGGTACAGAGGCAAGCAGAAAGACCAGAAGTCCAAGGTCATCCTCAGCTACTTAGTATGTTCAAGGTGGTCAGCCTGAACTGTAGGAGACTCTGGTAGGAAGCAGGGGCGAGGAAGAAAAGAAAATGAGAGGAAGGGAGAGGAAAGGGGAGGATGTCATTCTGGCTAGTGACATCATCAAGGAGCTTCCAATATCGCCAATGTGTGTGTGTGTGTGTGTGTGTGTGTGTGTGTGTGTGTGTGTCTGTGTCTGTGTGTGTCTGTGTATGTGTGTCTGTGTATGTGTGTCTGTGTGTGTCTGTGTGTCTGTGTGTCTGTGTGTGTGTCTATGTGTGTGTATCTATGTGTGTGTCTGTGTGTGTGTGTATGTATGTGTCTATGTGTGTGTGTGCATGTGTGTGTGTGTGTGTGTGTGTGCACATGTGTACAGTGTCCTCAGAGGCAATAAAGGGTGGATCCCCTGGGACTTCAGTTACAGATGTTTGTGACTGCCATGTGGATGCTGGGAATCCACTGTAAAAGCAGCTAGTGCTCCAAACCACTGAGCCTTCTCTCCAGCCCTTATCAGTCATTGAAGAGATCAATGGGATCAAGTTCTCCACAGTTCTCCATGGGCTCCTTGAAGCCAGACCAAGAGCCATTCCTCTCTCTCTCTCTCTCTCTCTCTCTCTCTCTCTCTCTCTCTCTCTCTCTCACACACACACACACACACACACACACACACACACACACACACAGACACACACAGACATCAGCCGCACTAACCTTGCTGATTTCCCATAACTCTCTCTTTCCCACTGAACACTATATTCATGTCTCTAGAACAGGACACATGCCTACCAGAAAGGAACTAGTTCCTGTTAAAGTAGGATGAATGAATGAACAAATGAACCAGCCAACCTAAAAGCCACCTTCTGTTCCAGGATTAGGGCTCCCTGGGAACTGAAGGCAGGTCGGGAGGGCCAGCATTTCAATCTCTATAAATAGAGCCTGAGACTTCAGAGACTGTCGGAAGAGTTTGGCCTAACTGAGCTACAGAGGACAGCCGCATCCAAAAAGACTTACCCGTTATCAGAGTCGTAGCTGGTCGGCGTTGGAAACATGCTGGTCTCTTTTACCGTGGTTGTCACTGTGAAGATGGTGGTGGTGGAGGTGATGGGGGGTG
Organism: Mus minutoides; assembly: GCA_902729485.2. NCBI lineage: Eukaryota > Metazoa > Chordata > Mammalia > Rodentia > Muridae > Mus > Mus minutoides. Next base: position 49,390 of record CACVCL010029487.1, on the reverse strand, counting down.
TGGTTGGCACTGTAATGGGTACTTGGGTTGCTTGGCATAAGACAGATTAGAACACTCTTCCAGCCACCCACTCCCCATATGCACTTGCTCTGAGCCTGTGAGGGAGTGGGAGCCCTCCCAGGCAGAGGACCCTGGAGCAAAGCTGTGGCAAGCAGTTATAGCTGGTCTACAGTAGCCTCTTGGTCTCTAAGAGAAGCCAGAGCCTCTGAGGCAGGTAGGGCTGGAACCAAGTCCAAGGAGGATGGTGAGAAAGGACTGCCACGTACCTCACCTGCTGTGACGTGCCTCAGCCAATGCTTCCCTCCCTCCAAGAGACAGGGAACTTAAAGAGTTGCTAACATAACCTAGATTTGAAACTTTTAAGGTCAACAGCTAATATTGGAGCAAAAGAGAGATGGCTCAGCCATTAAAAAGCACACAATATTCTTTTTTTTTTTTTTTTTTTTTTTTGGTTTTTCGAGACAGGGTTTCTCTGTGTAGCCCTGGCTGTCCTGGAACTCACTCTGTAGACCAGGCTGGCCTTGAACTCAGAAATCCGCCTGCCTCTGCCTCCCGAGTGCTGGGATTAAAGGCGTGCGCCACCACACAGGGCTAAAAGCATACAATATTCTTACAGAGGACACAGGTTCAGTTCCCAGCACCCACCTGGTGGCTTACAACCATCTGTAAGTCCAGTTCTAGGGTATCTGTCGCCCTCTTCTGGACTCTATGGGCACATGACATGACACATACGGTACACATTACATGTGTGCTGGCAAAACACCCATGTATATAAAATAAATAAACATCCTTTAATAGTGAAAAGAAAATCCTGTTAGTCAGGAGGACATATTACTTGGAACAAATTAAGAAGTTTCAATAATAAGAGCAGCCCTCTTCCAAGGGCATTGTCGGGGCTCAGCAGGTTAATGCCAGGTTTGCACCGTACTGAACCTCAGGGAGTCCTGGTAATGGCAGACTGACTGTTCTCATCTGCTACCTCTATCCTCCAAGTGCCCTATGACCTGGTACTGCCTGTCTGATGCTGTCCGAGCAGAACCTAAGAGAGAAACTATTCCAAGCCTATACACCAAGACCTCTGAGCTAGCACCACCACCAATGTCACCACTACCACCATCACCATCACCATCACCACCACCACCACCAACGTCACCACTACCACCACCACCACCACCACCACCACCACCACCACCACCATCACCACCACCACCACCGCTGCCACCACCACCACCACCACCATGAGCTTTGCACTCTAGAAGGACTCTCAAAGAAAACATCATTAATGGGCACAAATGGGCTCCTCTGGACATTGCAGACATCAGAAATGCAACTGTGTGTGAAGGCTTTTCTAGATCTTGCAAGTTAGGCCACAACACCAGAACTAAGCTGGTACCATTTCCCTCGGGATGGATACAGAGGGGCAGAGAACAGCATCGGGTGAAGGCAACACCTGGAGCTCCTCAGAGAGCAAGGCAAACTTTCCACAGAACTCAAGGAAAGCGTTGGCCAGAACCGGAGACTGCAAACCATTGGAAGTGGTATCTTTGGCCTATGAACTGGAGGTGGGAACAACCACCCTGTCCTCTCCTGGAATAGACTCCAGATGGAGCTGTGCAGTGAAGAGGAGGGGAAGGTGCACGAAATTTCCAGGAGTCAGGACGCAGTTGAAAGAGAAGGAGGGATGGCTTGGCAGTTAAGAGCCCTGGCTGCTTCTCCAGAGGTCCGGGTTTGATTCCCAGCATCCACATGGTGACTCACAGCTGTCTGTAACTCCAGTTCCAAAGGTTTTGGCACCCTCACACACACAGACACAGATACAAGCAAAACATCAGTGCACTAAAAGAAAGAAAGAAATATTTGAAGAGAGAGAAACTGAGAGAAAGAGACAGAGAGAGAAAGAGAGAGAGAGAGAGAGAGAGAGAGAGAGAGAGAGAACCTGCCTCTTCTGATCCCAAGCAATCAAGGGTATATGGGATTTCAGGACTCTACCTTCCCCACCGAGCAAGAGCGCTATTGAGCAACAGCTAATTCCCGAGACCTGAGAGACCAGAATGGGGACGTAAAGAGATATTCACACACCTCTTACCTGGGTCAATGCTTACATTAACTTTAAACATGGGATCATATCCAGATTTCGTAATTCCACACCAGTAAATGTCAGCATCACTCATCCTCAGATCCTCCATGGTCACTGTGAAGATGAAGTCTGTCTGGTCGTCCCTGATGGATAAACGGTTCTTCTTCACCAACTGCTCTGATGTATCGGTTTCAATGAGAATCTTACATGATCTCTGAGGAACTCCTCGGCACCAGTACTTCTTGTAGTCCTTCCAGCCTGAGTCATATCGGCACTGCACTGTCAAGGAGCCCTGCTCCTGACCATTCACCTCCGCTGGACCTGTGATTGAATCCTGAGCAGTGCAGCAGCCTGGAAAACACAAACGCATGGACCACTGATCTCCTCCTCCAGGGGCGGGGCATAGTGCCAATTCCAAAAGCATCTACCCTCCCCCGACCACATAAACAACATCCAGGTGTGGTGTTGCACACACCCAAACCCATCAGTCAAGAGGCTGAAGCAGGCGGACCATGAATTTAAAGCTAGCCTGGGCTACATAGTGAGACTAGCCTGGGCTACATAGTGAGACTCTGACTCAAAAACCATTATTCCCCCCAGTGTGTGTGTGTGTGTGTGTATAGGTGTGTGAGTGTGTGTGTGTGTATATATGTGTGTGTGTGTGTGTGTGTGTGTGTGTGTGTGTGTGTATGCACATGCATGTTTGATGTATGAGGCTGAGTGAATACCCAAACAGCAGAGGGAGACTCAGGGACCCTGTTCTATTATTCTGCCTTATACTTTTCTAAAGATTTATTTATTTTTAAAAGAATTATTTAATTTATTTGTTTTATTTATGTGAGTCCACTGTAGCTGTCTTCAGACACACCAGAAGAGGGCATCAGATCCCATCATGAATGGTTGTGAGCCACCATGAGGTTGCTGAGAATTGAACTCAGGACCTCTGGAAGAGCCGACAGTGCTCTTAACCACTGAGCCACCTCTCCAGCCCCTTTAAGATTTTGTTATTGTTGTTATGTGTATGGGTGTTTTGCCTGCTTATATATCTGTGTACCACATGAAGGCCTGGTGCCTTCAGAGGCCAGAAGAGGGTGTCAGACTCCCTCGACTTGGAGTTATAGGTGATTGTGACCCACTGTGGCTGCTGACAAACGAACCAGAGTCCTCTGTAAGAACAAGTGCTCTTTAATGGCTGAGCCATCTCTCTAAAAGCCTTCTGCTTTATTCTTTTGAGACAGTCTCACACCTGCATCTAGAGCTATGCTATGGCCAGCAAGCCCCAGCCATCCATCCCTGTCTCTACCCTTCACAGCACTGGGTGATAGGCACATGAGCAACCACAGCCTGGCTTTTTAGGTGGGGACTGGGATCCGTACTCAAGTTCTCTTGCTCATACAATGACTGCTCCTACCAACTGAAGCATCTCTCCAGGACCAAATCCACATATCTGTGAAGGTCCTCTTACAATAATCCCCATGCTATACTGGTGGGGAGAGGTAGGATCAGAAGATCAGTGTCCATAGGACATGGACTCTTAGACCCGGACACCCTGAGGAAGTCCTGCAAAGCCACATCTAATAGCCCCGAGAGGCTGTTGCTGGAGGCTCCAGTGGGCTCCTACAGTCACCCGCCTTGAATGAATGACTCTGGTTTCTATATTCCGTGGCCCCTCACACACAGGTCCCATTGTCTGCACAAACTGCATGGGTGCTTTTGCCAAAAAGGCAAACTTGTGATATCCAGATGGATTTTTCCATTCTGTCCCCTTGACCTTGGTGTCCATCCCATTCTGGTGTCACAGTGTCCTGCCTCAGAGAGTTCTTGATGGTGAGAGGAGTTTCTTCTGCTTTCTCACCTTTGAAAGACTCAGGATACCCTGAAATGCTTCTTTTCAAGAATAATTTTGGAGCCGGGCGTGATGACACACCCCTTTAATCCCAGCACTCGGGAGGCAGAGGCAGGAGGATTTCTGAGTTCGAGGCCAGCCTGGTCTACAGAGTGAGTTCCAGGATAGCCAAGGCTACACAGAGAAACCCTGTCTTAAAAAACCAAAAGAAAAAAAAAAGAATAATTTTGGGAGCTAGTGAGATGGCTCAGTGGGTAAAAGCACTTGCCACCAAGCCTGGTGACCTGAGTTTGCTCCCTAGGACCTACATGGTAGAAGGAGAGAACTGACTCCTGAAAGCTGTCCTCTGACGGCCACATGCACGGCCACTGGCAGGAATGCACATGGCCTGCACATGTCCCACACATGTACAAGTAAGTCAGAGGGGGGGGGTGGCTTAACACTTTTGAAATATCCTTCAATTAATCTATGCTGCCCACGTGCCTCCATTACGTGTGCTGTCTGTCCTCGTGAGGCAGAGTTTTCTGCTGCGTTGTTGCGTCCTTCCCTCTGTCCTTATCAGAGAAGTTCTGAGGTTGAGCTGAGACACACGTTAGCCTTTTGTTGTTGTCTCTGTGACAAAATATCTGACAGAATCAACCTGAGAAGTGAAGGGGACTTCTGACTCATCGTGTCAGCGAGGAGGTGACAGAGAGGGTGGCCCACGTGCTGACAATCAGGAAGAAAGGTGGTGAGGGCTCCGAGGGCTAGCATAGAGAGGGGGGAGAGGAATAGCAGGAAGGGGAGAGAGGGGGGAGGGAGAGAGAGAGAGAGAAAGCCATACCAACTGTCATTTCTTCCTTACCCATTTGGCTCCCCAGCCCTTTGGATGATGCTACCCCCATCAGCATGGGTCTCCCCAGTATTTGATCCCTGGGAAACGCCCTCACAGACACACTTCAGAGATACGCTTTCCTAGTCTCTTGGACACTTACCTACCAATCCATTCGACACTAACCGTTACAATGGGTATATGTTACAGCCTTACTTCCTAAGTTAATTTTCCATCCGTGTGATTTTCTTCTTATTTCCTTGAGACTGCTACATGTTATCATTTTCTGGGTTGCCTTGTTAGCAAACCGTGTTCCAAAACTAGCAAGATGGCTCATTGAGTAAACATTGAGTAAAGGTACCTGCCACCAAAACTGACCACCTGAGTTCAACCCCCCAGAACCCACATGAGAGGAAAGAGGGAAACTGTCTCCCACGGTTGTCCTCTGACTTTCATGTGGGCTCTCTCTCTCTCTCTCTCTCTCTCTCTCACACACACACACACACACACACACACACACACACACACACACTAAATCAAGGTAAGACAACGAACAACATGCTCCAGGCATGGTTGATGACACATGCCTGCAGTCTGAGCCCTGCTAGAAATCAGTGTAAGCTATGAAGCTAGTTCAAGGACAGCCTGGACTGCATAAGGAAATCTTGTCTCAAAAAACCCAGAAACATGGGGACTGAGTCTACAACTCAGTTGGCAGAGTGCACCTCCTTGGCGAACATGAGGTCCAGGGTTCAATCCTCCCAGTGTGGAGGAAGATGTTGGAGTGTTAAATAATTGAAGCACATTGAAAGCTAAGTGTCCTGCCTTGAAAACTGATAAAGTAATTCACATACAGTAAATTTAACTCTTCGGACACACCCAGCTCAGTGGGTTTTAGAACAGTCAGAGCTTAGGACTATCTCTGCTGACTAATTCCAGAGCTTTTTCTTTTCTTTTATGAGCATGAAGAGCTACCTTACACTAGTGACAGTTGGTCCCCTTCATGCCTGTCTCTCTGTCTTCTCTCCACTGACACTAATCTACTTCCTGGCCCCAGGACTCACCTCCTGTGGACATTTCATAAGACCAGCATTGTATGGTACACAGTGGTGTTCTGCTTCTCCTCCTGGCATCTGCTTTCGAATTCCATCTGGATCATAGCCTGTGTCCCTGGGTACTTCAGTATAGCCTTCCACTCTATGACTATGCAGAGTTTGACTTAACTGTGGGACCCAAGTGGGCCAAACATTTAGATTGTTCCCACCTCTCAATAATCTCGAACTCAGAGATCCACCTGCCTCTGCCTCCCTAGTCCTGGGATTAAAAGCATGCACCACCACCTGGTGTCTTCTTAGCTTTCACACAGATGTGTGCTTGGAGTTCATTTTGGTCATGTGGCAATGCCCTAGCTAACATTCTGAAGAGCCATCAAATTGAGTTCCAGAGTGGCCTCACCACTGTACACTTCTATCAACAATGTGCAAGCTCTACAGTTTAATTGTAAATATCGGGAGCTGGAGAAATGGCTTGGAGATTAAGAGCATGCGTTGCTCTGGCAAAGGACCTGAGTTCAGTTCTCAGTTCTCAGTTCTCAGCACCCACATCAGGCAGCTCACAACAGCCTGTAACTCCAGCTGCGGGGGATCTAACGCCCTCTTCTGTCCTCCTCTGGCAACTGCACACATATGAGCTCTCTCGCTCTCTTGCGTTCTCTCTCTCTCTCTCTCACACACACACACACCTCACACTAAATTTTTTTTTAATTTTTTTTTTTTTTGGTTTTTCGAGACAGGGTTTCTCTGTATAGCCCTGGCTGTCCTGGAACTCACTTTGTAGACCAGGCTGGCCTTGAACTCAGAAATCTGCCTGCCTCTGCCTCCCGAGTGCTGGGATTAAAGGTGTGCACCACCATGCCTGGCAGGGTTCTAATTCTAAGTTGAGGAGGTCATTGGAGATGGTTGCCCCCCCCCCAGGTTTGGCTGAGCAGTAAGAAAATATGGAGTTGCAGAGCACTAAGATGAAGAGGAATGGGGAAGAGAGTGAACTGGGAAGATTTGATAAGGTCATTGTGAAGTTTCTCTCTCTCTCTCTCCTCTCTATCTCTCTCTCTCCCTTCTGTCCTTCTTTCCTCCTTTCCTTTCTCTCTTCTTTCTTGCTCTCTTTCTCTCTCTCTCTCTCTCTCTCTCTCTCTCTCTCTCTCTCTCTCTCTGTCAGGGTCTTACTATTCCCAAATTTCTTTTCTTTTTTATGTGTATGAGTATGTACTTATGGGCATGTGCACCTGACTACAGGTTCCCATGAAGTCCAAAAGGGACATCAGAGCTGGGGTGACAGGTGGTTGTGACAAACCCAGCACTGGGTGCTGGGAATTGAACTTGGGTCCTCTGGGGGAAGGAAAAAGCATGCCTCCTTAATTGCTGAGCCATCTCTTCAGCCCCCAACCTTTGAAATGTCAATGTCTAAATACGAAAGCTGAGTATACACACTTAGCTATAAGATTCTAGAGTCCTGAGAAATGTCTGCTCTAGGGGTATGAAACTGAAAGCCATCTGCTAAAAAGTATTTCACGCCTAGAGGAGAAGCCCAAGAGCACAGTGGAAAGCACCAGAATACAGAGCAAGAGACCCCTTTTCAGCGGCCTCACTCAGCAGGTCCTAGAGCAGCGGTTTCTCAACCTTCCTAACATCCTGACCCTTTAAAACAGTTCCTCATGTTATGGTGACACCCCCCCCCCCAAACAATAAAATCATTTTCATTGCTACTTCATAATTTTGCTACCGTGATGAATCTCAGTATAAGCATTCGTGGAGACAGAGGTTTTGTCGCAGGGGTCGTGAGAACCACTGCACTAGAGAGTATCTGTGCACTCATCTATACTGCAGCAGCAGCCACAATAACCGAGCCATGGATCAAAGTCCATTGACAGATAGATGGATAAAGGAGAGGTCGTACAAATACACAATGATGCCTGCAGGAGAAGACATTGAACTGGAGGCCATCTCGTTAAAGAGAATACGGCGGGTTCAGAAAGACAGATAACGCATGTTTTCTCTCCTACGCAAACCAGGACAGCCAGGGCTATACAGAGAAACCCTGTCTCAAAAAACCAAAAAAAAGGCGGATTTCTGAGTTCGAGGCCAGCCTGGTCTACAAAGTGAGTTCCAGGACAGCCAAGGCTATACAGAGAAACCCTGTCTCAAAAAAAACAAACAAACACAAAAGCAAACTCCAGATTTTAAAAAACAAACAAACAAACAGACATGGAAGTAGAAGAGGGTATTTAGGGAGAAGAGGGGGACCAGGAGCAATGGGGGAGAAGGTGAGAGAAGACGATTGTCTAAGTGCATGCTATGCTCACACGAGAAAAATGACACAAAGAACTCACTATTTGGGTGCAATGTATTTTAAGACGGTCTCGCCCTGCACCCTGACTAGCCTGGAACTTGCTATGTAGACTAGGCTGTCTCTTAAACTCACAGAGAGTCACCTACCTCTGTCTTCCAAATGAAGAGAGATTAAAGGTGTGCATCATGTGTTCAAGAGTAAATTCTCTTTCTTTGAAATCAAAACTGTATCCATTCACTTACAGCTAGCTACATTATTAATTCAAGCGTCATGGCACGGCCTATAATCCCAGCAGCAGAAAGCCCCCTTCTGCGGTCTAACTCAGCACGCACTAAGTAGAGCAGTGAGTGGTTCTCAACCTTCCTAATGCTTTGACCCCTTAACACAGTCCCTCATGTTGTGGTGACCCCCAGCCATAAAATTATTTTTGTTGTTATTTCATAATTGTAATTTTGCTACTGTTATGAATTGTGATGTTAATATTTTTGGAGGTAGATGCAGAGGCAGGAGGATCACTGGTTAGAGGGCCAGCCTTGGCTACGTATGGAGCACCTCCCCCATCTCAAAACACAAGAAAGTGCTGTCAGCCTTCTATCTGTGGCCTTCTCTCCTGCCCCCTCTTCCCCTTTCAGTCCTCAGCCACTTCTGATAGTGCCTTCTCTCCCAGTTGCCCAAATCTCCCCTTCATCAGTTCTGAATAGCAGATTTTTTTTATCCCTTCAGTGACCTGTTCCCACAATCATTTCTTCCCCTCCAAAGCCTTCCCTCCCTTGCTGTAACACAATCACACAATGACAATCCAGCCTCATCAGACATTCTCCTGAGCAACCAGGGCTCTCCTGTCTTTCAAAGACCAGTGGGGCCCATCAGTGTGTCTGTCTTAAATACAACCAGTCCCACAGTAGTCTAGAATTGTGCCTAGGACGGAGCTTAAGAACTCAATATTTCTGCCTCAAAGGCTCCACAACAATGAGGTAGTGGACAGATGACCCCTTGCTGGGTGGTCACTTCCTCTGGTTGCCTGAGCACACTCACCTGAGATCCAGAAGAGAAAGGGGACCAGCAATGACAAATGCATCTTCTCACACCGGGCCACCTTGGTGGAGCCTGCCAGCGAGACGAGGATACATGCTCCACTCCTGTCTCCTGGGCCTCTGGTTTCCCTCACTCTCACTCAGCACTTCCTCCTTTAGCCACTTCCCGCTGGCAAATAAAGCCAAAAGAGGAAGGAGGGAGGGTGAGAGAAACATAACGCAAGAAGTCAGACCTTGTGAAAAGGGCTTTGAGAAACATCACCGTCCTCAGCACCAGACTGACCGACCTCTCTGGAAAGAGAACTGCGGATCCTGCTCTGAATGAGCAGGTTTGGTGCTTCTGGATACCATCAGCTAGAGCAAGAGTTGCTGGAGCCCAAAAGGCCAGCGCTTCAGTAGGTTGAAAGGTGCCAGAAGAGAGTCTCTAGAACAGAGACTGGAACGGAGGGAGCCGAGGGAGCTGAAGAGGTGTCAAAAGCCAGCCTCATCGTGGGTGGCAAGCACAGCTGCAATCCAAGAATTTAAGAGGTAGAAGCAGGGGAATTGAAAGTTTGACTCGAAACTGAGCTATGTCATAAGTTCAAGGCTAGCCTGGGCTACATAGTGACACCTGTCTAAGAGGAGGGGAGGAAGTATTGCTCAGTGGCAGAGCTCTTGCCTGACATATACAAGGTCTTGAGTCTGAGCCTCAGCACCCCCGCCCATTACAAACTTACCCAGAGAGGGGCTCAGATATCATCAGGATAAATGAACAGGGATACATTACCCAGAAGCCTCTGCTTTGACACTCTTTTTTTTTTTTTGGTTTTTTTTTTTTTTTTTTTTTTTTTTTTTTTTTTTTTTTTTTTTTTTTTTTTTTTTTTTTTTGGTTTTTCAAGACAGGGTTTCTCTGTGTAGCCCTGGCTGTCCTGGAGCTCACGCTGTAGACCAGGCTGGCCTTGAACTCAGAAATCCACCTGCCTCTGCATCCCAAGTGCTGGGATTAAAGACATGCACCACCACTGCCTCTTATTGATCTGCCCTAGACTACTAGGTAATAGATATAGACTTAACCTGTATTCCCCAGAAATTTAGTGAATATCCCAGGACTACCCCCCACTGCCCTCTGCAGAAAACCAGCTTGCTATTCATGACTTCTACCCCCCCATTCCCACACCCCCACACCCTCCCTGCAGTAACCACTTGTCCAAATAAGAAAAGAAGGAAGGCCAGCCTTGGTGGTCACCCCCCATTCTGACACTGTGGCTTCCATCTCACCCACACCCCTTTTCAGGAAGCCCTTACAGTAGGGTCACTTTGAGTAGGTGCTATAGACACCATGTGACACCCTGCTTGGTGGCGCCCTCAAGCCCTGGCCAAGCTAACCATATTCAAGGAGGCATGTTGGAGGGCTGTGTCCACAGAAAACACCATCTGCTGATAAGCCACAGCTTTTCCAGGATGTGGCCAGGGATGGCCACCTACTTTACATACTTGTAGGCCATAAAAGAAGGCCAACAAGAGTTTTCACTCACCACTGTTGATCAAACAGGTTTCTTCCCAGGGTTCACCAAGATAGGCGTCGTCCTCTTCCTCCTCCTCCACACATGTAGAGTGCCTTTCAGGGAAGTGGTCAACAGGCTGAGAGAACCCTGAAAACCAAGGGGACATGTTCATGGAGGGTCTAGGACCGACTTTTCCTTTCTTGGGCAGAGGTAGGGGGAAAAAAGAAAAAGAAAAAGAAAAGAAAAGAAAAGAAAAAAAAAAAAAAGCAGAGCTGTCTGACAGGAGCCTATGGCCAGACCCTCTGATCCTGGACCTCTCAAACTGGCCCATCCAAGATGGAGGGACACCCTATGAATCAGGAACTTATTCCATCAGACTTACTCAAGCCACTGTGAGTTATAGCGAGACTGCCCCTTAAACAGGGGCCCTCTGTGGATTCTGAGAGAGTCAGGATATTCAGGAGCCCTGTGTCCTCAAAGACCCATTGGAGGCCCCAGATCTGGCTGGGTCATTGATTTCTGCATAACTCAGTTACCCCCAGGCTTCCATGTACCCATTGGTGAAACAGGTCATTGAAGCCATCTGTAGGGATACATACCTGAGGATCAGGAATTCAAGGCCAGTCTCAACTAAATAGTATGCTCCAGGCTAGGCATGAGTTCCTACAGAACAGAACATTGAAGATTCTCCCTTCCCCAAAGCACTACGTTTTCAAAATGTGTGTACATGTACGCGCGCACACACACACATTTTTTTTTTTAATTTTTCTAGACAGGGTTTCTCTGTGTAGCCCTGGCGGTCCTGGAACTCACTCTGTAGACCAGGCAGGCCTCGAACTCAGAAATCCACCTGCCTCTGCCTCCTAAGTGCTGGGATTAAAGGCATGCACCACCACGCCGGGCTGTATGTATTATTATTTATAGAGAGAGCTGTGTATACACGTATATTGCCTGTATGTGATAGGTAATGCTATGTGTACATGTGTCCATCCATGTGTATGTATATGTGTATGCACATGTGTTTGTATGTGTCTGTATGCTGTCTATAGGGACCTCCTGGTAAATAAATAAGTAAACAAATGTAACTTTAAAAGAAAAAAAGCAGACTATGGCGATCAATAACCAAAGGCTGAGGCTGGAGAAATAACTAAGCAGTTAGCACCGCATACTGCTCGTACAGGGGACCCAGGTTCAGTTCCCAGCACCGACAGTGGCTCACCTGTCACTACAACTAGAGGGAATCCAAGGCCCTCTCCTGGCCTTCATAGGCACCTGTACTTACGTGCACTACCCATACAGAAACAGGGACATACAAAATCAAAAAAATAGAGGGTAGAGGTGCGGTTCCGTATTCAAAAGGGCATAGTGCTCTTCCGGAAGACTGAGTTTGGTTCCCAGTATCCATGCCAGACAGCTCACAATCATCTATTATCCCACTTCCAAGGGCTCTAATGTACTCTTCCAGATTTCACATACAAGCACATAGCAATCACACATCTGCACATGAGCACACACACACACACACACACACACATACATGCACTCACACACATAAATTATAATAATAAGTCATGTTTTTGGTTTCGGTTTTTTGAGACAGTGTTCGTCTGTATTGCCTTGGCTGTCCTGGAACTCACTCTGTAGACCAGGCTGGCCTCAAACTTAGAGATCCACCTACCTCTGCCTCAGCAGTACTGGGATTAAAGGTATGTGCTGCATAATTAAGTCTTACAGTAATGAGAAGCAACTGTCGGTCACGCTTTCTCGAACTTTTCCCCAAAGTCCTGACATTGCCTGGGCTAGGGCTCCCTGACCTCCTGCTTCTATTCCCAGCCACACTTAGTAGGGCTTCTAGAGTTTTGTCCTGTAGTCACTGAAGCTGAATCATCACACCCCTAGCTAGATGGGGCTTCCTTTCAAGACCCCATACTAAATTTAGTATTCATCTTTTTCTGCAAAGGGTCCCGGGAGTGCATCAGCCTCAGGGTGAAGTAGCTCTCTGGTGACTCATCCCTTGACTTCACATCCTCTTACCTCAGAGTTTTTCTCTCTAAAGAGTCTGTTTCCCCTTGAACCTAGACAGACTCGTGACCTGTTTTGCCTTCTACAGCAGAAGTGGGGTGTGCCAGCCCCTGGCCCTAGCTTAGTGCCCCCTTATTTCCCCCTGCACTTCCTGCTTCTGCCAGGAACCCATTGTCCTGCTGGGTGGACAGTGGAGACAAAGAGAGCAGAGCTGAGCTGCCTTGGTCACCAGCCTGCAGGCCTCAGTCACACCAGGGAGCCTAGCTGAGGGCAGAATAGCCATCTGGACTAAGTACTAACTCGAATTGTGCCCTTGAGTTTGGAGCAGTTCACTGTAGCATTATAGTGCCAGTAGAGAAAAGCTAAGAGCCCCTGGAAGCAAGACCTGCCCCTCTGCTCTAAGGCTGTAGCTATCTACCCCAGGATCCTGTGTGTGCCTATCTGTCTCTCATAGCCCTTGCCCGTGGCTCCTCCTGCCTTCCTTCCTCCAGGTCACCTCATGCGGAGTTGTGGCTCCTGAATGAAAACAATACATTTGTCTAGATGGCTCAAGGTTAAAACCACAGACTGCTCTTGGAAAGGCCTGAATTTGGTTCCCAGCACCCACTTTGTGTGGCTAACAACCAGCTGTAACTCCAAGAGACTTAACGCCCTCTTCTGGTTTCCACATGCAAGTGCACACATGCCCGCATACCTACAAGCAGAAACACATATGCATGTAATTAAAAATAAAGCCAGGTGGTGGTGATGCACACCCCTAACTCCAGCACTCAGAAGACAGAAGCAGGTGGATCTCTTAGTTTGAGGCCAGCCTGGTCTACAGAATGAGTTCCAGGATAGCCAAGGCTACACAAAGAAATCCTGTCTCAAAAGACATACATACGTAGCCGAGCGGCAGTGGTGGCGCACACCTTTAATCCCCACACTCGGGAGGCAGAGACAGGCGGATTTCTGAGTTTGAGGCCAGCCTGGTCTACAAAGTCAGTTCCAGGACAGCCAGGGCTATACAGAGAAACCCTGTCTTGAAAAACAAAACAAACAAACAAACAAACAAACAAACAAAAAAGATATACATACATACATACATACATACATGCATACATACATACTTCAAAATTATACATATGTCTAGCTTACTAAAGTAACACACTTATTTTAGGAAACAGAAGAAGGCAAGGAGGAGGAGATCCTTAAGAAAAAAAGGGAATTACTTAGGCTCCTTGTTTGGTAGACTTTAATCCATAGCCACTTGGTCCCATGTGCTTGGGCAGGATATAAAGTGGTGGGAACACAGAGCAGAGGTAACTGATTTTAATGTGGCCACCCAGGAAGCAGAGACTGGAGGATACCAGAACCCACCTAGCTTTCTCTCCGTTCCCTTCCACTCCATCTGGGCTCTAATTGTAGGATCATGCCACCCACATTCAGGGTGGGTCTTCCGAGCTCAGTTAATCCCCCTTGGAAATCTCCTCACAGGCAAACCCAAATGTGTGCTTTAATAGTCCTAGCGTGTCTCAGTTCAGGTTGGCTATAAAGATTGACCCTCATAGAGCCATTTGTTCCAAGAAACTGGCTTACATGATTGTGGGCTCTGGTTCGTCCAAAGTCCAAAATAGTGAAAGCCATCAAAGCCTGAACATTCTCAGCTGGGAGCTGAGGCTGCAGGGGTGTGTGTGGGGTGTGTGTGTGTGTGTGTGTGTGTGTGTGTGTGTTTGACAGGGTCAGTGAGCAGCCCAGCTTAACCTCTGACTCACTACATATGACTCCAGACTGGCCTCTAACTTGCAATCCTTCTGCCTCAGCCTTCTGAGGGCTAACTTTAGAAGTGGGTACCATCACGCCTAGGCCAAGATGCTACAATTTTGAAATAAAAATCCCCCCCAAGGAAACCTGATTTGCTTTTAGAGTCCTTTAAATTATACAGTTGAGGACCATACAAATTATCAGGCTTCAAGTCAGCTGTATGGAAATGTGAACCAAATCAAGATTCCCATGAGGCAACTTTGTAAGTGAAAGGGGACTGAAAAACTGGAACCATTGTCTGCCTCCCATGTACACACACACACACACACACACACACACACACGCACACGCACATGCACACTACACACAGCCTTTGCTCACTTAACTATTGTGTTCTTTTTCTGAGAGCCATTTATGCTGTGACGAATGCTAACATTTTGTCTCTCGTGTCTTACAATATTTTTCTCTCAATTGTCTGTTTCGAATAGCTCAGGAACACTAGGATATCTGAACACCTGGGATTTGTTTGTAGTAGTTGTTGTTTGTTTCTGTTTCTGTTTGTTTCTGTTCTATTTTGTTGGATCAGAGTATCATATATAGCACAGGATGGCCTTGACCTTGATATGTAGCCTGGGATACCTCTGAACTCCTTAGCTTTGTGGTTTTGCCTCCCACGCACAGAGATTATGGGGTTTTTACCACCATACCTAGCTAGGTGTGCTGCTGATTTTGGTTTGCCTGTTTTTCTCGGGTGTCTATTTGTTAACAATTCTGATGTGTCCCAGGCTGGTCTTGATCTCACTATGTAGATAAGGATGACTTTGAACTTCTCGTCCTCCTGCTGTGCAGTGCTGGACACTGAACTGAGAGCTTCCTACACACTAGGTAAGCGCTCTACCACTGAGCCACACCCCTGGCCCCAGGTGAATTGATCTTGATGGCATCTGAATTTCTTGTCTGGTTAAGGAGATCATTCAAAGCCATATTAGGAGCCAAGAGGACCATCCACTCACCTAGTCTCTAAATATTGCCTCTGGGTGATGAGGTCCAGGATAGCAGCATTCAGTGTTGGTGCAGGGCACAGGGAAGCCACTGCTGCACTGTGATTTACTGTGGGGTTCCTGCTTTAGAAAGGTCTGCCCCACAGGATATATATATATATATATATATATATATATATATATATATATATGATATTTATATATAAGCTTTGCATCTTGGGCAAAAAGGCTGTTGCTCACATTGTCACTGAGGGTGACTCTTACTGTCACATGTCTGGAGAGAAGGGTCACTGGTCAGAGAGACTTTGTCATACAAATACCACTGAAAAATATCTGGGTTCCCCATTTTGTCTTGACATCCAGGAAGGTGAAACCAAATGTAATGCTCAAATCAGTGATGACCGGTTGATTCTCTCTCTCTCTCTCTCTCTCTCTCTCTGTCTCTCTGTCTCTCTGTCTCTCTGTCTCTCTCTCCCCCCTTTCCTCTGTGTCCTGTGCCCTTTCTCAGACACTATCTTTAACCACATCTTTGGCACATGTGAGCCTGTTATAAACTACCTCATATCCCCTTTGTAAAATGCAAAGGCAGACATTAATAAAATGACTTCAGAAAAGTAACTCAGCCCATGCTGGTGCACACCTGCCACTCCAGCTTAGAGGGCAGAGGCAGGAGGATTGGAATCCAAAGCCACCCGAGACTCATGGGATGCTCTCTAAGAGGAGAAGAGAAGAAGAAGGGAGGACATGCAGTCAGTTGACACAAAGGTTTGGGCACACACGCACACTCCAGTTCAGACACACATATGGAGATCAGAGTACATGGAGAAAATGCAGACAGTTGACACAAAGGTTTGGGCACACACACACACTCCAGTGCAGATACACATATGGAGATCAGAGTACAGGGGGGAAAATGCAAACAGTTGACACAAAGGTTTGGGCACACACACACACTCCAGTTCAGATACACATATGGAGATCAGAGTACAAACCTTTTCAGGGGTTCCAGGGATCAAACTTGCTTTAAAGGCAAGCAGTTTACCCACTAAGCCATCTTGCTGGCCCAGCTTCATTAACTTAATTAATTCATTTTTCATAAATGCTCTGGAAGAAAGAAATAGTAGTAAAAAAAAAATTCTGGACAGTGGAGGCAAGAGAGATGGCTCATCAGGCAAAGGAGTTTGCTGCTGCGCCTGACACTTCAGAGAAAAACATGGCAGGAGGAGAGATGGTATCCACAGGCGGGAGGAAGAAAAGCAACCCCTGCCAGTTATTCTGTGACCTCCACACACATGGATCAGAGTATGTGCAGGCACGCACGCGCGCGCATGAACACACACACACACTAGATAAATAAAGTGTAATAACTTTTTGTTTTATTTTTTTCACTTTTTTAAAAGATTTATTTATTTATTATATGTAAATACACTGTAGCTGTCTTTAGACACTCCAGAGAGGGCATCAGATCTCATTATGGATGGTTGTGAGCCATCATGTGGTTGCTGGGATTTTGAACTCAGAACCTTCGGAAGAGCAGTCAGTGCTCTTAACCGCTGAGCCATCTCTCTAGCCCTATTTATGGGTTTAAGGGAAAGTAATCAACAATGCTTTTTGTTGATGAGTTCAGAGCAAAAGGAAAAAATTCTTGACAACCCAGGCAGGACCAGAATATATATGCCTGTTACCCCAGCACTCAGAAGAACCCCTAAAAGCTGAAGGCCAGCCTGCTCTACATAATGAGTTCTAGGACATAGC
Source organism: Mus minutoides (assembly GCA_902729485.2). Classification (NCBI taxonomy): domain Eukaryota; kingdom Metazoa; phylum Chordata; class Mammalia; order Rodentia; family Muridae; genus Mus; species Mus minutoides. The sequence continues at coordinate 32,272 of CACVCL010029487.1, read as the reverse complement.
TACATAAGGAGACACTTTTAAAAAGGCATTAAAAATCTCTCAGCATAATTGTCAGTATATTCTTTTTAGAATGCATATTTTATTTTATGTATATGAGTATTTTGTCTGCATGTATATATGTGCACCACGTGTATGCCTGGTGCCCATGGAGATCAGAATAAGGGCATCAGATGCCCTGGAACGAGGGTTATGGATGGTTGTGAGCTGCTTTGATGGGTGCTCTTAATTGCTGAGGCACCTCTCCAGGTCCATCAGTAGATTTGTGATGCTAAAAAGACCAACTGAGAGCAGGCCCTGCCCCAAGCCTGAGATCAGTTTGGGTCTGAAGATCTGAACTCCAGTCCCCACTAAGTCCACACAGGTCCCAAGACAAGGCTGCTGTCAGAGCGAGTGAATGAAGACACGGGCTTCTTCACCCTGTAAAGGAAACGGGGCATACGGAAAAAAGGATTGAGACTGCCATGTCCTCTAGGAGGTGAACCTGGGCACACAGGCTCATCTAAACTGTTCTCTCTAGGAAGCACATCTTGAAGCCTGGGGAAGTTTATTGTGAGACACAAATTAACAAAGCCACTATTCATAACAATAAAACGGTGCTCTTTAACGCAGAAGAAAACGAAAGCCCAGCTGAATGTCATTTGGCAGGTAGAGGCTGAAGAGTGATAGTCAGGGGACGTCCAAGGTCGACAGCACACAGGCAATGCTGTGTTCAACCTACTCTGACACTGATTTCCTTCATGCCAATCAGAGCCCCAAAGTGGCTGGGGCGCCTGTGCCTGACCCCAGGAGGCTTGGGCAGTCTCTCTGCTTTTGAGTTTTTGTGAATGCAAATGAAGTTTGCCTCTCTTGAGCCTTCCAACAGCCTCGAGTGATCATCTTTAGAAAGAGGTCAATGCACATCTTAAGATCAGGGCCTTTGACTTCTTATCCATCCTTCATCCCTTCACTGAGAGTCCTTTGGGCACAGCCTCGGGTTCAGGGATGCTTCTGTGCTGTGGCTTATGACTGATTCCCTTCCAAACGTGTTGCCCAAGTTTCCAGGCTGATTCTCACCCTGCTTCCTCTCAGTACCCACCTCCCAGGGGAGACTGACCTTTGTCTTGTTTCCTAAAATTCTCCTCTCTCTAGGATGCTGTCTGCTCCAAGGCTTTGTCCCAGGGAAAGCTGTGAAATATTCCCCAGGCTAGCCCTAGGCATGCTGATCTTGCTTTCTACACCTGGGTCTTTTTGGATTAACACACATGGGAGACCTATCATGTCATCTGGTCTTCCAAGGAGCAGACAACACCAAAATGAAATGAAACATGCAAGGATTTTATTGAGAGAAATATCTATATGAAAAACAAGGCCGGAGCTGGGAGCTGGGAAGTGTCCAGCTCTGACAGCCAGGGAAGTGTCTGGCTCTGACAGCCAGGGAAGTCAGAACCCCAGGGGCAGTGATCCTCCAACTACACAGTTGGCTGCTAGAGGAGCCTAGTGTCCCCTCAGGAACAGGACAGACACAGTGACCCTGGTATGCTCTGCCTTTGCCTCAGGATTGTCCATGAGCCATGTGGCCCAGTGCAAACACAGCAATACTGGACGTCAGAACACAGCAGCAGGACCCCTAGGTCAGATAAGCCTGGGGGTGGGAGGGAAATCCCTATGGTTATCTCAGGTGCTCGAGAACTTAGTTTGGGATAGTTTTCCTCTAAACATTTCGATTAAAAATAAATAAATAAGCCGGGCGTGGTGGCACATGCCTTTAATCCCAGCACTCGGGAGGCAGAGGCAGGCGGATTTCTGAGTTCGAGGCCAGCCTGGTCTACAGAGTGAGTTCCAGGACAGCCAAGGCTATACAGAGAAACCCTGTCTCGAAAAACCAAAAAATAAATAAATAAATAAATAAATAAATAAATAAAGAGGTGTGTGGGAGGGCTGGTGAGATGGCTCAGCGGGTAAGAGCACCCGACTGCTCTTCCGAAGGTGATAAGTTCAAATCCCAGCATCCACATGGTGGCTCACAACCATCCGTGACGAGATCTGGCGCCCTCTTCTGGAGTGTCTGAAGACAGCTACAGTGTACTTACATATAATAAATAAAATAAATCTTTAAAAAAAAAAAAAAGAGGTGTGTGGGAGGTGTGCACATGCATGTGTGTGTGTGTGTGTGTGTGTGTACATGCATGTACAGGTATGCACATCTAGGTCTAAGTGCCTCTGTCTCTACAGTGGGCATGTGTTTATTTGTGAGGTTTTGTGTATGTTACAGGGATGGGACACATGCCAGTGTGCATGTGGAGGTCAAAGGACATCTTGCTGGAGTATGTCTCTCTTTTTTCTAGGTAGGTATCAGGGATTGAATGCAGGCTGTCACTGGGCTTGGTAGCAGTCATCTTTACCTGCTGAGCCACCTTGTCAGCCCTATCTGTGTACCTCCCTATTGGTATACATATTCCTAGATGTGTTTGTCTAGTATGTATGTATGTATGTATGTGCCTGTCTGTCTGCATACCTCTGTTTACTGTAAACACTTGCATGTCTGATTTTTTTTATACTCATGTGTGTTGTCTGTGTTTCTGTTCTATATATGTACTAGTGTGTGTGGTATGTGTGCATGTGTGTGTATGTACATGCACATGTGTAGATGTGTGGTGTGTGTGAGTGTACAGTATGAGTGTGTGTGTACACCTGTAGGTGTGGTGTATGCATGTGTGTGTATGTACATGTGTAGATGTATAGTGTGTATGTGTGTGTGGTGTGTGCATGTGTATCTACATGCACATGTGTAGGTATGTGTGTGGTGTGTGCATGTTTTTGTATGCACATGTGTAGATGTGTGGTGTGTGTGCATGTATACTGAAAGAGTCTCCTCCTGCAGTCATGACTAATCCACCTGAAACCCTCACTCCGTCTCTATTGCTGTTTTTTCAGACCATTCTGGTTGGTGACAGTGGCGTTGGGAAGACGTCTCTACTGGTTCAGTTTGACCAGGGGAAGTTCATCCCCGGCTCCTTCTCGGCCACCGTGGGTATTGGATTCACAGTAAGTACTCATTGCCTCTGCATGTGTGCCAGGGTGTCAGCCAGAAACAGGTGAGGCCATTAGAAGAACCAGTAAACAGACTGTCTCCAGAGATGCAGGCAAGTTGATGGGGACTGGAAGGGGTCAGGCTTTGGGTTTGGGGAGCATGGAGGTTCCATTCCACTTTGAGTCTAAAGACAAGACAGGGGTATCTAGGTGTAGACACTCAGGTCAACCCTCTTTGGATTAAGACAAATGACCTTACAGAAGGTGTGAACTCAGCACAGCCACATGGGTTGGGAGCCAGCAGGCAAGGACTGAAGCCTGGTTCTTAGCACTTGCTCTCTCCTGGAAGATATCACCTGGGTGTGGGCGCGTGGGTGGGGTCCGATTAGAAAGTAGGTTCAGGCTCCTTCCCCCACAGTTCTCCACAGACTAACAGACCTTCTCTGCCATTCACCCTCGCCTCCCTGACTTTCCATGCCTGCAGATATTTCTTGATTCCTCTGATTTCTTGGAAATGCACACGCACACACACACACACACACACACACACACACACACACAGCTCTCCCCTTTCTCACACTGCTTGGTCTCTAGAATCCTAGTGTTGCAGAGATGGGGAGAGCAGGTCTTGGACCATATGGGAGTTTGAAAACCTCTAGACAAACCAAAGCACGGGGCCTGTGAGGTCATGTTTGGGCTTGGGACACAATATCTACATTGGTGGGAAGAGAGGACAGAGCCCCAAAATGGGGTTCCCCGCGATGTCGTAGGGAAGAAAACAAGGGTCCAGCCTGGACATAGATACAGGTGGATACAGGTAGATACACCTGCCCAGGAGGTGGATGGGAAGGGAGAGCTGGCCAGTCTGTGAGCTGTAGGACCTAGACTCTGTCTTGAAACATTAGCCCCCAACTGCTCCCAAAACTAGACAAGTTGAGGTCCGGCCTTCAAGGAAGGAACAAGGAAGATGGAACAAGGTAAGATGGAGTCACAGATGGCCAAGGTTATTTGGATAATGCCTAAAGCCTTGGGTCAGCCTGTCTGGAAGTCAGACGCGTGTCTCTGTGCCAGGGATGGCCTCTTCCAGCTGATGTCCCTCTTCCCTCCCAGTCACACTTTTTGCCTACCCTGGCTCCTGATTTGGAGAGCAGGTGATCTGGAGTCTGGAAATTCTGATTCACAGCCTAACAGCCTATAGGGTCTCTTCTCTGAACTCAGCTACTAGCTTGGCGAGAAAACTAAGGCAAATCTATGAGCAAGAAGAATGGATTTCATCAGAAGGAGAAAGCCAAGTAGCCCAGCCAGGGTGAGAGAAGTCTCCTGCTAACCTCGGGACAGCTTTCTATAGCCTCAGCTGTGCTTAGCCCAGGCCAGCATCCAGACAGTTGGTGGCCTGACCGAAGCCTGAGCCTGGGGACATTTGAGTCAAGACCATGGACCACAAACTAGCACAACCATGTTCTTCCACAGCTGGGATCCAAGTCCAGGGAAAAGCCCACCAGCAACAGTGGGCAGGAGCCACATGGAACAGGAGCTACCCAGAGAAAATCTGATGGGGCCCAGCCATAGCGTGATTGTGACAATGCCTATTCACTTTCATACTGTTCTGTTTAGTGCCAGGGACCCTCCTCTCTTTCCTGGTCCATCTCTCTGCCCAAAACAGCTGGATCTTTGCACAGCAGCTACTCTCCCACATCCTGCTGGGCAAGGATGCTGGAGGGCACTGGGTGTTCTTCTAATACTGGTCCCTAGAGGCTATAAGATCCTTGCTTACTGACCTGTCACTCAGTGAGATATTTTAAATTTTTATTATTATTCTTTATGTGTGTGGCTGTTATGCCTGCATGTGTGTTTGTGTACCACTTGTGTGCCTAGGGCCCATGGAAACCAGAAGAAGGCATTGATCCCCTGGAACTCTAGTTACAGATACTTGTGAGCTTCCAAGTGGGTGGTAGGAATTGAGCTCAGGTCCTCTGGAAGAGCAGGCAGTGCTCTTAACCACTGAGCCACCTCAAGCCACAACTGTGAGATTTAAAAAAAAAAATCACATAGGGTAATTTGCAAGCGCTCAGGCTCTGGGCTTAGACATCAGACTTTTGCTGATAACTGAGACAGAAGAGGCCACCAAGTTCCTGCTGGCCCTGCTCAGAAGGCTGGATACAGCCTGGGCATGAAGAGAAGAAAGGAGACACAGAATATACTTGCCTTCATAGAAAAAATTCCAGGTCTAAGGCCTCTCAGGCATGGAGCTGACACCTCTCCAATTCTGGTTTTCCCCAAATTCTATCTCACAAGCCCTGTCACACTGGATGCAGAGTCCTATTGCTGGGTCTGATGAAGTACTGACACCATTAGAATTCACAGAGATATTAGTCGGGCCTTTCATCATTTGATGTAAACCACCAGACTTCTTTTAAATGGTACCAGTCTCTCTAGAATCCCTACCTTCGTTGTACAGGATTTTCTGACTCACAAACTGTGAGTTTCTCTAGACTTTCTGTTCAGCCTTTTGCTCTTTGGTCACTATAAATGTTGCTGAAAGCAGCTGACAGTAACTATGCCACAGCCTGGATACTGAACTGCCTCAAACTTCCTCCACTGGGTTCATTGGTCTCCTACTTTTAAGCGCAGCCCCCTACCAGAGCCCAGTCTCCAGAGCCCAGGCAAAATGTTAAAAGTCCTTTGCAAGGTTGTAACGTGAATGGCTCCTCCAACCCCTCAAAATCCTTGTTCCCATCTGAAACCTCATGGACCATCTTCACTCTCCACGTTCCTCATCATCCCTTTGGTCTTCCAAGCTCCCACCACAGTCACCTACTGAGGTCACTTTTTGCTAGCCCATGTCTCCGAACTTTTCCAAATTCTTCCTGCAAACCAGTTCCAAAGGCAAAGATGCTCACAGTTAGGTTCATCCCAGCGGCATCCCCACTCCTGGTACCAGTTCTGTACACTAGACTTGCCATCACTTCAGTTCCAAAACCAACCTGAAGAAAGGTTTAGTTTGCGCTCTGAAACTGTGACCTTTCAGGTCCTCGGCTCTGAGGATTCTGGGCTCCTAACTCCTAAGTGAACAGAACATCAGAACTACTATCCTCACAGCACATAAGTGGGGAGAGAGGTTGAGCATAACTTGTAAATATTAACCTGTGGCCTACTTTCTCCAGCTAAGTCTCACCTCCTAAAAATTCTACCACCTCCCAAAATAATGCTCTGAGCTGGAGACTGAGCATTTTCTGAAAACAGACTCATTTAAGGACATTTCGTATTCAAACCACAAGACATTAACCTTTCCCACCAACCCCTGTCCCACTGCAAACCAGATCTTCTTTGTTACTTAACTTTCCCAAGACTCTCCAGTTTTACTGAAACCATGTTGCAAAATTCATCTCCAAAAGCCTTCCTCTGTCCACTTCCCATCATCTCACTACTGCCTGTTAAAGTCTAAACTCCCCATCTTCTGGTCAAAGCAGCACACAATTGAGATCTGCAGCCCTCAACACTCATTAGGTGTATGTAAAGACCTGCAGAGGCTGCCCCAGTAGGATCATGATAGGGACAGAGTTGCCATTTTGATATGGCCTGGGTGCTGTGCTGTAGGTGAGCTTTGCACCATGGTTTGAGAAACCTGAGTGTCAACTTTGTTGCTCCAGCCTCCACCCTAATCTCCCCTCCACATCTGGACCCTGAAGTCAGCGGGCTATGTGCTGCACAGCCCTGGGGTTTTCTTCAGCCCACCTGCATGTCTGGAAAGAACCCAGGTGTTCTCTAAACAGGCAGGAGAGGGGCCAGTGTCACTGGTTCATCCCGTATCAGGAAGGCTGTGTGAGTGTCCTTCCTATAGCACAGTAGTTTCTGGTTGGAGGGTAATGTGCTGTGCATGTGTACTTCAAATCTAGGGGCATGAGAGAGGTTGGGTAATTTATAGTGTTTTATATTTGAGAGTGATTGGGGGCATCTGTTGAGGATGTGAGCTATTGGGTCAATTTGAGGGCATGTGGGCATTGATGTATTTTATGAGCTCGTGGTGTAATGCAAATTATGTCTGTGGTTTCCATGTGCTGAGAGACATGCACCTGTTCAGAGCCAAGTGAGGCCTGTGTCTGGGAGTCGTGTAAGACATGGTGTGCTTGTGCTACGCCAGGAGATGGGTGTAATGAGATGTTTCATGGCATGCGATCTTGTGTGTGTTTATGATATGAAGCTTGTATGTTAAGGGATTGTGTGAGGTGTGCATGTGAGGCATGTCAGTGTGACATTGTCGGTGTCAGAGTGTGTGACTGTGGTAAGACGCGAGATATGTAAGCAGCTATGGGGGAGACGAGGGTTGTCGGGGCATGCACACAGTATCAGTGCAGAGGTCAGAAAGCCTTGATGGTGTGTTATAGACCATTCCCTCTGCCCTGTAGGCTCCATCTTATGATTCTCTGCCCTTGTGTGTACCCTTACACAGCCCCACCCTGAAGGTCCTTAAGGCTCTCATGCTTCTGTCTGTCTCAGGACTATCCTTGAACATACCACAGGATATTACAGCATCTCTGGGGACAAAGTGTGACTCATCCATACTTCACTGTCTGCATGCTGCAGGCCCAGGAACATAACCCAGAGATGCTAACAAGCATTGCCCAGAAAAAAGGACTGTACTCTCCCCGGGTCTCTGTAAGAATGCTTGTATCTCTGTTGTCTCTGGAGGTTCCTGGGTTGCTCCATCTCAAACCCATCCCTCTAAGGCAAGTGTAAGCAAGTGTATGTGACCAGTAGCTTAGCTCCAACTGTAGTGGTAAGCGTAGCTAAACCACTTTGGCTCCCAGCCAGTCGCGTGCTTGCATGCAGAGCCCTCTGGATTCGCAAAAGGAACACACACAACACACACAACACACACACAACGCACACACACACACACTTGTTAGCTTATTTTTGATATGTCTTGACTAGCTCAAAGGCTGGGCGGTTCTGATCCTCCGCCCAGCTAGCATACATTTCCCTTCGGTACTCCTGACTCAACGCCTTCGGAATCTATGTTCTCTCTTCGCTGCCCTGTTACCTTCTGGGCACCCTCCCCTGGGGCCACTTTCCCTTTCCACCTACATTTTGGATGATTTTTCCTTCTGCAGCTCTAAATCTGACCCATCTCGCTAGGAACCATCACCAGAATTTTCTCCCTGGTTGCTAGCCCTCACAAATCCCCAGGTCCTGCCTCAGTTTACCTGCCCAGCCATTGGCTGTAAGGCAATTCTTTAATGCCAATCAAATCCAGCTGGGGGCAGAGCGTCAGGGTCTCGGCCCTGGGACCTCGGCCTTTGAATTGAGACAGCATTAGAAAAGCCGGGCATTAGACAGCATTAGAACCAATCCCTAACACCAGCTAAGCCCCCAACCCCTGAAACTTTTGCCTCCTCCCAAAATAATGATGGAGCCAACAACACACACCAAAGTCCCAAACCAAGGAGTCAGCAGTATCCCAGTAGAATTCTTCCTAGCGCTTCCCAGCTTCTGTTAGCTCCGGGCATCCATGTTCCTTGGAGTCATCAAATATTCCTGTCTCTACCTCTGGCTTCACGAAGCTGTCTTCTTCCCCTTTGCTTTAAATCTTTCCTCATAACACAGTCACACTGGGTTAGGGGCTTGTCTAATTTTCCCGTTGTTGTCATAAAATACCCGGACACAAACAGCATGTAAAGAAGGGGAGTTTGGGGGTTAGGGTTTATCGTGGTTGGGGGTGGGGGAAGCCCCAGTAGCAGGAGCCTGAGGCAGCTGACCCGCAAACAAGCAACAGAGAAAAATGAGAGGAGAGGTGTGATCACTTCCTCTTCATGCTGCCCTCCTCTGGAGTGGGTCTTCCCACCTCAGTCAAACCTAATTAAGATAGTCCCTTTATAGGCATGACTCTAGGGCCTGCCAAGTTGATGATCAGTATTAACCAGCACTGGACCCCTATTCCACTATGGCCCAGTTCTAACCTACATCTCTAATGTTCCTGTTGCCAAGGAAGGTTACACACATTCTGGGTACCAGTATCTCTTGGGGGACACGATGTATCCCCACAACATTATTAGTTTTCAGTGGACGGTGAGCAAGGGGCAAGCCACTACACCTCTCCAATTCCCACCTCGACAAAGTCACCTCCATCCAAGCTCCGGGATCTCCTCTCAGCTATCATGAAATAGTTCCTGCTGATGTACACAGCCAGTTCCCAAGTCATAGTCAAGTCACCCAAAAGCCAGCCCTCACTGCCCTTGCCTAAAAAGTTGAGGGGCCCCTTCCTACACCCCGCCTCCAGTCCCCCATCCTGTTCCCTTCTATACAGCGTTGGGATGTTGAAAAGTTGGCCCACAAGCTACTGAGCCCTGGTATGTGCCACCCCAGATTCTCCATATCCCCTGTCACCTGGAGCTGCAGGGTTCCCAGGCTGTACTAGAAACAGCTCAAAACGACCCACGACTTCATGAATTCTTGTGGCACCCACTCGGTGGCTAGACCTAGGCATCCTCTGAATAATATTGACCCTATCTTGTCCCCTTGGAAAGATGGGCTTCAAGAGCTCGTGTTCCGTGGTGGGACATTAGGGGCTTAGACTAACAAATGAAGGAGAAACACGGCCAAGAGCTCAAAGTGTTAGCACCACCCAGGAGCTCCCCAGATGGTCAGTGCGCTCCAAGGTGAGTGTTAGTGAAAAAAGTAGACTCAGATGAGCTGAGGTCTATCAGAACTGCTTGGGTGCTAGTCTCAGAATGCAACTTCCTGTCAAACACTGTTCAGGGACGTCCTGCAGGTAAGTAACGGACTGTCAACTGGCTGGAGCTCGGGCGCGCCCTGCTGGCCACTGCATAGCCGCAGTAGGAAACCAAGCGCCACACCTTCTGCAGCTAGCTGGGTCTCCCGAGTCCGCAGCCTCGATGGCAATCTAACTTCGCCACTGCGACCTTAATGGGCTGGTCCTGTAGCAGGACTCATTCCGCGCTGTAAGAGCACTAAACTAGGCTAATATCTCTCAGGGGGACTACCAGTCCCTCGGGCGTGCATTCTGCGAGTCTCAGAGGTCCTGGCAGGCGTCGTCGAGGGGGATGGCGGGGACTGAGGGAGGAGTCTATCAGAGTCCGAGCCGGTTGGTGGATGGGAGGGAGGAGTGGGCGGAGCTTAGGGCAGGGCGGTTCCGCGCTCTACCTCGCTTGCTGCGAGCCGGGCTCACCTCTGACTGTCCGGGGACATGACTGGCACACCAGGAGCTGCTACCGCTGGGGATGGCGAGGCCCCTGAGCGCTCCCCGCCCTTCAGTCCGAACTACGATCTCACCGGCAAGGTGGGTGGGCTCTGCGCTCAGTGCTGGGGACCCCCAGGCAGGCACTTAGGGACATCCCTCCAGATGTCCTTTGCCTTAGGACCCTGTCCTTCCCTGTCTACACGCCTCTCTGGAAGTGTCAGCTGGGTCTCTGGTCTGGGGCATAACCCCTGGGTTCATCTCAGTCTAGGTTCTAGGCTGACCTCTGAGGGCATGGGGTAAGGCAGATCAGAAGGACTTAGACTCCCCCCTCTGGGAACAAAAACCCAGTTTCTTCTGCCACACTTTGGAATACTGGGAGATAGGGACTCTCTGAAGACACAGACAGGGCATCCTCAAGGTTAATGCCCTTTTTGAGCTAAGCCTCAAAAAGTGACACCTGTCACACGCGTGCAATTGCTTTGGGTCCCCACTCAGCAGTAAATCCCATCCTCCCCCTCCCCACTGCCTCCAGACATAGACTCACAAATCCTTCCCAACACCCCAGGCTGCATGTAGCCAGCCTACAAGTCCACTTGGGAATGTTCAGAAGCTGAGAAAGAACATGGCAATTAGTGACTGTGGCCCACCCTCCCCCTCCCCGCCCCCAACGACTTTAAAGGCAACTCTCTGGGGTGCATACATTCTGCAGGAATGTCCTGCACAAAAGGATGTGGGAGAAGTATGGACGCCAGTCTGTCACCACCTCTCTTATTAGTGTCCTTGGCTTAAGCAAGTACATAGAACTCTAAAAAGAAATGCGGAGCCAGCCAGCCTCTTGCATTCTTTTTCTACAGGGTTTAGGAGAGATAAGTAAGAGCTATGCGGAGTAGAGCTGATGCCTGGTCTTGAAGGGTACCTGCCTCTTTCAGAGTCTTGGTTCCTCCCCAACACCAGATCTCACTCTCACTAGTATCTTCACATCTCCACCCCCTAGGGTTTCAGGGGAAGCCAGTCAGTCAGCCTACCCACCCAGAGACGTTGAGATAGGCGTCCTGTGTGGGCTTGTGGCAGGAAATGGGGCTCTAGGTCCTCAGGGGAGGGGAGTTACTGATGGCCAGCTCCCCTGGCTGATGGGGATCTCCTGACCTCCTGGCCCTGAGGGACAACTGAGCTGTTTACCTAGGAGGTGGCAAGGCTGAGCAGCTGTTTGTGTTTGGTGGACTTGATGGGCTGGGTGACCGGCTGCATCATTTGCTCAAGGCAGCTGTGATCTGTAAAGTACACAAGTACCAGTATTGGCCTCCCTCCCTCCCTCTCTTCCTCCCTCCCTCCCTCTCTTCCTCCCTCCCTCCCCTGTACGGCTGGGGCCCCAGAGCCATCAGAGTGCCTGCCAGGAGCACCTGTAAAATAGCTACCCCCAGCCTGCCAGGCTTGGCCCAGGCCTGTCTGTAGCTGTAGGAAAAGAGCATGATGGGAAAAGATCCTTGGAACACCTTAGGTCTGGGGGTTCAGGCACTCTTCTCGGAGTCCTAAGTGGTCCCCATCAATCTTGTCGCTGGACATTGACGAGCTCCATTCGCAAATGAGCCCCACTCCCCCGCCCTACCCCCACTTTTCTCCTATTATGGTGGGTAAGCCGCAGAAAAATTATGGAAATTTCCCCAAAGCACACAGTAGGGTTTTTAATAAAACGGGAACTCAGTCTTGCATCCCTTCCTCTCAGGCCCACTCTGACATCTCTGCACCACAATCAACTAATCAGTCCCAAGACCCCATATCTAAGGAAGAAAGGCTTCTTAGCTTTTTGGCTCCACTATCAAGTTCAGAGAGCCCTGAGCAATTCCAACCTTATTAACAGTCTAACCAGGCAGCTGGGAACATTCCAGTGTTGAGTCTACACCTCTGTTCTCCAAGATGACTGAGCAGAGAGCTCCCTTCACCATACCTGCATGTTCTCCACAATGAACCAAAGATGCCAATTTGCAGCCATTTGTCCCTCTTGGGAGATTTCTGCTAAAAAAAACTTCAGACGAGCTGGCTCCCCATCTCAGAATAAATTCCAGCCTTCCCTAATTCCTGCAAGCCTATTATGAACATAAGCCCTCATTAGACACTTCCAAATAAATGTCTGACCCAAAAGGAAATTCAAACAATAGTAATTTAAAGAGAGTGTCCCACCCATCAAGTCTTCTCTTTTTTTAAAGATGGCGGGGGTCTCGTTATTTAGCCTTATCTATCCCTTGAACTCATAGAGATCTGCCTGCCTCTGCCTCTCAAATGCTGGGATGAAGGAACCGCACCACCATGTTCCCACCTACCTATCAAGTCTTGGTAGGCTACTGGAGGAGCGGTCCTTTTCCCTGTGTGGGAGACCCACCCACCTGCTCATACAGTCAGAGCATCAATGGGCAAATATGTATCCAAGGTACAGACCAACAGAATGTGAGCTTCTCTGGGGATCTCCAAGCACTTTGAAGGTCTCAGCTCGGCTTCAAGGACATTGACTAGTACAAGCAGCTCAGAGGGAGAACCTTGGAGGCTGAGGCAAGGAGACTGGGGGAGAGAGGCACAGTGATGGCAGGGACAGGCTCACTGGAGGCAAGTGTCCCTCTGTCCTGCTGACATCCTTCTCCACCCTTCTCTCCTTCTCTGACCCTCTCAGGGCATCTGAAATCCCAGAAGAACCCCTTCTACCCCGCCCCCCCCCCCAGTTGCCATTAACTGCCTCTGCCCCCATCTCCTAGGTGATGCTTCTTGGAGACTCGGGCGTCGGCAAAACCTGTTTCCTGATCCAATTCAAAGACGGGGCCTTCCTGTCCGGAACCTTCATAGCCACCGTCGGCATAGACTTCAGGGTGAGGTGGCTGCAGGCTCCTCCTGCAGTGAGCTGGGCTACAGCTCAGGCTCCTTGTCTGCTTTGAATCCTGAGGGCGCCTGGGGCTTACTGCCTGGAAGGCCCCAAAGGCACTCCCACCAGAACCACAGAGATGGCGAGGTCAAAGGAGTCTGGGTAGGGCTGGCATCTTGCCCACCTTCTTCTCAGCTCTTGGATAATGTTCCCAAAACAAGGTAGTTTCATGGTCTAAGTCCAGAGAGCCCCTTGTTAGTGGCCATCTGAACTGGGCTCTTCTGTCAAGGTCAGTTTTCAAGAAGCAATGGCCAAGTAGCTGAAGGTCTGGATTCAAAAGCAACAGATCTCAGGGCTGTCTCCCATCCCACTCCCCATCCCCAGGTATCTAAGATCTCTATATCAGTGTGCAAGTGGGACCACTGAGTGCTGCATATCAAAGGACTCTAGAAGGAAAGGGCCTAGCCCTAGCAGGTGAGCCTGCAAAATCTTCATGCTTCTCCCAGTGAACGGAGTGCTGAGGCTTTATGGAGAGAATTATGGGTAGCGGGAGGAAAGATGGTCAAGCCTGAGAAAGCCTCAGGATGCTAATGGGTGCCTCATCACTAAAGTTGAACCCGGAGACACAGAGATTGAAGCGGGGAAGGGGCAGAGCCTCGCACACCTTCCCTGTGCTGCCTGCTGAGTCCAACAGAGGACCAGGCAGGTTCGAAGGTTCTCCCTGCCTGGCTAGGTTAGGAGAAGAATGGATGGAGGGATCTTCTCAAGCAGGTCCCCACTGCTCTGTGGACTGAAGATGTCTCAGGCTTGCCACACTGCCTGCAGGCCTGGAGAGAGACCAGGGCAGGAAATTGGCAGAATTCGGAGGCCAGCCTCCCCTTCCCTCCCGTCCCAACCCTCTGCCCTTTTCTCTTTCAGAATAAAGTGGTGACAGTGGATGGTGCCAGGGTGAAGCTTCAGGTACAAGCATTAGCTGGGGTGGAGGAGGGGCTTGCGCTTGCTTGAGTCCCAACCTGAACCACAGCCCTGCAGCCCTGGCCTCAGCCTGGGGTAACTTCCTGTGGGGCCCATGAGAGGAAACTGTTTTCTTTGTTTGATATCTGCAGAAAAAAGCAGTTCCCAGGCACCCTTTCTCCTATCAAAGGCAACTCAAAGTATCCTCAGCCCGACTTAGCCTCCCTCGTGCCCCCTCCCTCCCAGTTTTCTGAGTCTCTACTGCACTAAGGATCCCCAACCCCTAGGCTGGAGAAGAGGAAACAGCAGTAAATAGGCTTAGGATCCCAGAAAGGCGATTTAAGAGGTCGTCAGAAGCTTGGGGAGCCTTGAGAACTGTGAGAAACCCATAGACGGAAACAGCTCCCACACACACACACCTCCTCCCGACATCTCACAGACAGCTCCCCCCTCCCCCACCCACCCCAGCTCACAGACAGCTCTCACACCACAGCATGAGCGCTCCAGTCAGCAGCTAGCCCTGCCTCCTTCTCACCTCTCTCTCTTCCTAGATCTGGGACACTGCAGGACAGGAACGCTTCCGCAGTGTGACCCATGCTTATTACCGAGATGCTCAGGGTAAGTCCCCTTATCCTCTGTCCCCTCCCCATTCCACAGCATCTCTGCAGATGCCCTGAACTCCTCTATATCTGTCCCCCTCCAGCTTTGCTCCTGTTGTATGACATCACCAACCAGTCTTCTTTTGACAACATCAGGGTAGGTCCTCCCCTCCCCCAAGGTCCTTTCCCTGTCCCAACAACCCTGCCTGTCATGAGCAGCCAGAACAGGGCTTCTGCGGACCAGATTGCTTCAGTTCTGTAAAAACAGGTAGACCATAGAACTGTCACCTTTGAAAGACACTCGGCAGTGACTATTTCATTAGATATGAATTATCTATTTCATGTAGACATGAAAACTGAGCAGGCTGGTGTGCCCTGTATAGCCCTGACTGCAATTCATGAGTGTGTTATATATCAAAGTGTTTAGAACAGTCCCAGCTCCACCCTGGACAGTTATCCACAGGAGGAAAGCCCAAGCAGAAAACTCCACATGCATCTAGCCAAGTTGCAACTCAAGAAGACAGAATGAGGGCTGGTGAGATGGCTCAGCGGGTAAGAGCACCCGACTGCTCTTCCAAAGGTGATGAGTTCAAATCCCAGCAACCACATTGTGGCTTACAACTGCCCGTAATGAGATCTGACGCCCTCCTCTGGTGCGTCTGAAGTCAGCTATAGTGTACTTATGAATAATAATAAATGAATCCTTGGACCGGAGAGAGCAGAGACTGAGCAAGCGGGACCGACCAGAGCAAGTGGGGGCCGACCAAAGCAAGTAGGGCCCAACGGAGCGAGCGGGGCAGACCAGAGCGAGCAAGGTTGACTGGAACAAGAAAAAAAAAAAAAAGAAGACAGAATGAGTGGTTGTGTCCTCACAAACCATTAGAGAAGCCATAACCAGTAAATACAAACACAACTCTGTGCACAGCATTGTTATGGTTTTGTGTGCTTCTAGACCTTGAGGACTGACAAGCAAACTGAGGGGATAAGACAGATAGGTATAAAAGGATAGAAGCTGGAGAGCATGACCATCTCCAAGCCTATTCTCTGGGCAGACATCACTAATCGATCACAGTACTTATTGGTCAGAAAGGCAATACAGGATAATGGACCCCAGAGTCTTGTATAGTCAAGGCAAGTATTTATTGTATTACATCCCCAGCCAAGTTTAGTCATCTCCACCTTCAATTCCTATTTGTTGTTGTTGGGTTGTTTTGGTTTTGAGGCAGAGTCTAGATATGTTGCTCAGGCTGACTCCAGTTCTACCCACCCACTATCCCCACTGTGTGGGGAGTATAAAACCCTGTGTCCCACACACGGCTGATCCCATTGCTTTTGATTACTGAGCCCTTTTGTGGTTTTAGAATCCCAACAGAGCACTCTAGGAGAAGAATCCCCTGGTCCTTGGCCTCAGCCTGGCTCAGCTTGCCCTCTCCCACAGGCCTGGCTCACAGAGATTCATGAGTATGCCCAGAGGGACGTGGTGATCATGCTTCTAGGCAACAAGGTGAGTGGCTCTGTGCTACAGTCGATGCACTTGATGTGCTCGGCCTTTCTCTCCCACTCCCTCAGCACCAGCCCCACCCAGCTCCATAGCCACCTAAATCCTTCCGGCAGAGGACTCTGAGGTCTCCAGTGTGGGAGTCAGACATGTCTTGTGGCTTCTGCCTGTCCTGCCCCAGAGCTTTAGTAGGAGCCCCTTCCACCAATAGCCTCAACTGCTGCCAGAGAGATGCCAGGTGACTCAGCTGCCAGCCATCCTTAGATCATTATGAGACAGGGTCAGGGGTTAAGTACAAAGGGTTTAATTCAGCGGCTGTCACCTGATGAAGCTGGGTCACCACACCCTTTGCTAGAGTTACACACCTCTCCAAGTGCTCAGGGCTGGCATTGGGCACACAGCCGGAGCAACCCAGAAACCCTGGCTCCAGGCCAATCACACCTGCCTGCAATCCCTTAGGCTACCAGAAGAGGGCAGGTAGTACTTGCTCCTTGGGGCAAAAGATGGGCTCCCTGGGGTCCATGCTTCCTTCCCAGAAGTTGATTGACACACATGGGCTTGACAGGCGGATGTAAGCAGCGAAAGGGTGATCCGTTCTGAGGATGGAGAGACACTGGCCAGGGTAAGTGACTGCCAATGGGGTTGGGTGAATGGTGAGAGAGGCCAGAAGCAGGCCCTGAGGATACTCTCCCCTGGGCAGGAATATGGTGTTCCGTTCATGGAGACCAGTGCCAAGACTGGCATGAACGTGGAGTTGGCCTTTCTGGCGATTGCCAAGTAAGAGCTGAGCAGGGAAGGGGAGCCTGAGGTGGGATAGAGGGCAATCTGGAAAGCCAGTGGTGGGGGAGGGGGATGTCCGGCTCCACACTCCCAGTCCCATCATTCTTCCTATTCCAGGGAACTGAAATACCGTGCAGGGAGGCAGCCTGATGAGCCCAGCTTCCAGATCCGAGACTATGTGGAGTCCCAGAAGAAGCGCTCCAGCTGCTGCTCCTTTGTGTGACTCCCAAGGGGCTAAGAGGAGGCCCAGAGACCCTTGGGGAAGCAGTTACTCCAACTGCCACACCAACTAGGAGAAGCTGGGGGCTCAGTGGGCAGCCCCCGCCAAGGAAGTAGCCATTACCCTAGTTTCTTTAGCTTCTCTTCATCATGGGAAGGATTAAATACTCATACCTTATCTTAATATATATAAACTAATAACACAAAAGGTACCCATATGCCCCCAAAACCAAAATAGGTAGGGGACTTAGTGGTCCTTTGCTTTCTGGGACTAAGTTCTAAAAGGCTGGGCCTCTCTCCTAGCAAGCGTGTTACTGCACCAGCATGGCACCAGGTGGCGCCAAAGCACTGCTAGGGTGTGGGAGCTGGTTGTGACCCCATCACCAATCCTCACTAAGGGGGTGAAGGAGACCCCAGACTTCTCCTCTCCCAGCTCCCAGAAAGAAAATAAGGGCCTTCGTGCTGGGAGCTAGCCCAAAGCCTCGGGAAAGATAAACATGGAGATCGTCCTAAGAGGAATAGCAATTACTAGGTACTGAATCTGCTCAGCCTCCTCTGGCTTTCCCAACCCTCCTTCTGGAAGCGTGCACATGCTTTTTCTCCAGCACACGTACAGTGGGGCACCTGAAAACACTCCTTCCTGCTCTCTGGACCTCACATCCCAAGGGATGCCCCGCTCTCCCATGGAACCTCTCTCGTCAGCTTTCCACCTGGGTTCCTAGACAACCAGAGGTCAGAGTCTGGAAAAAAAAAAAAAAAAAAAAAAAAAAACTTCCCCTCCCTCCCAATCCTGAGACAAGGTGTACAGCACCATGGCTATTTAAGGCAGAGGTCAGAGCCAGATAAAGAACTTGTTGGCTCCTAGAATGAGTGGGAGGCAGAACTGAACAAAGCCATAGTCCAGTTTTTCCCACTAAGCCCCAGCTCTCTCTAACTTCAGACCAATACTAGGGCAAAATGGTTTTATCATTTCCTCTTCCACTAAATCGGGTTGAGAAGGTGGGAAGTTGTCGATTTGGGGGTGGGCTGATGCAATGTGCACAAAACAAGGAAGTATGGGCAAGTCTAGGGTATGCAGAGGGGCAAGAAAGAAGCCCTGTAGGCCCAAGGCCATGTGTCTCCCAAAGCTCTGATTTGACCCTTAGAAGGAAGGACACTTGGAGGTGTGCAGATCCATGACCTACAGGAAGCTTTACTACATCTCTATAGGTTGGGCAGCAACTGAGGCTCCAAGAAAGTATGCATTACACATTTCTGAGGTTACGATATTTGCTTTCAAGGCAGAAATCTTGCTCCCAGAGCAAAGTCAGCACTCTAAACTTGGGTTGATAAGGAAGCTCTCTGTGACCTCTCATAGGCAGATCAGGGAGGAGCCTGGGCTCCGGGTTCTCTTCTGGGGCTCTGAGCAGATTGCGGGAGCTCTAGTCACATACATAGCTCTGGGGCTCTGGCATTTGTGTTTTTTCAGAATTAAATTGCAGTATTTTGGAAAATATACTCTGACCGCTTTTCCCCCCCTGTTTATTCCCAGAAGGAGTATCATGTTAGAGAGTTTGTTACGTGGCACGTTGTGGGAAACTGTTACCCAATGTCCGAATCATTCCATCCTCACCCATTGGTGTCCTCATAGCTTCAACTTACCCTTAACTGACTACCCTCCCCCCAGCCCCCCAACCCCCCCAACCCCCACCCTCCCGCCTCTGTGGCCACATCTGCGCTGGCAAGAGAGCTGGAATGCTTATCTCACAATCCAAATCATTTTTCTTTCTGTTGAACAAAGCCAGTCTTCCATTCCCTCTGAAGTGAATCCTGAGATTGACTACCTAGCTGCCTCACCCGCCCTCTCTCCGTGGCTAAAGGCTACTGCCAAAACTAAGCCCTTTATTTATTATTCATGTATCTGTTCTCAGGCAGCCTGTCTTCCAGGTGGGCTGTAAGGAGCCTCAGTCTCTCTACCAAGCCCTACAAGTTTCTAGAAGGGATCAGAGCCCAAACCTCTGTCTATACGCCAAGTCCAGGGATAGAGCCAGGGTTCCACAAGAAGAAACTTTGTTATTTAAACAACTCTACTCCGGAGTTATTCTGTTACAGTTACCCTGTTACAGTGTTACTGTGTTACTGAAGACATCCGTCCGGTTCTTAAGTTGGCCCTGGGGAGGGGGAGGAGTGAGTGTGGGGAGTATGGGGTGGTTTCCCCAGCAACTGTTGCTCCCCCTCCCTCGAGCCAAGCTATGCAACAGGCTTTGGCTGAAGGCGGTTAAAGCGTTGAGAATCCTTTACCCAGAGACTGGTTCTTCTAAATCCCCCTCCAGAAAGTGGAAACCAGAGCGGAGCCCGTGGGGCCTCTGGGTTCAGTACCTGGAACCTGGAACCCGGCCCCAGCCCCGGCCTTGGCCCCGCCCGATCAGCCCAACTCGGCACTTGGTAACAAACACTTCCACTTCCTGGGCTCTCTTTTCTTCTCCCGCTGCGGGGTGCCGCGCCGAGTGCAGGACACGCCCCACTGTCCTGATTGGTTAGATTTGTTCACCCTGGCGCAAGAGCCCGGTTCGTGATTTCTGATTGGTCTACTGTGATCCACACCCACTGTACGGCCCCGCCCCCGGGTTTAGGAGCTGGGGCGGGCTCTGGAACGCTCAGACGCCGCGCAGGGCGGGGATTGGCCCGCTCCCTTCCTGTGCGTTCGCAACCGCGGTTCCCGGGACACCTGTTCCCTGTGTCCCGTGCGGTGCTCAGCTCCCAACTCGAGCTCTGCGGCTCGGGGAGAAAGGTCGTGAGTCCCCGGCCTCCGACAGCACCCGCACTGAGCCTTCGCAGAGCAAGATGAGCGCGGACGCAGCGGCCGGGGAGCCTCTGCCCCGGCTCTGCTGCCTGGAGAAGGGTCCAAACGGCTACGGCTTCCACCTGCACGGGGAGAAGGGCAAGGTGGGCCAGTTTATTCGGCTGGTAGAACCTGGCTCGCCGGCCGAGAAGTCGGGGTTGCTGGCCGGAGACCGATTGGTGGAGGTGAACGGCGAGAATGTGGAGAAGGAGACGCATCAGCAGGTGGTGAGCCGCATCCGCGCGGCGCTGAACGCCGTGCGCCTGCTGGTGGTCGACCCGGAGACCGACGAGCGTCTCAAGAAACTGGGCGTCCCGATCCGGGAAGAGCTGCTGCGCCCCCAGGAGAAGTCCGAACAAGCCGAGCCACCAGCGACCGCCGACACTCAGGAGGCTGGGGACCAGAATGAGGCCGAAAAGAGCCACTTGGTAAGTGCGGGTTGGGCTGGGTGTGGGACTAAGATTCCGGAGAGACTCGGGCGCTTCGGAGGTCTAAACACTTTCTAAAACTCGAGCAGCGAGGAGGAAACGGCTTCCGCCCTCTGACCCGGAGCCTTCGCAGTTTCTAAGGCGAGCTTCGGAGTGCGACTGGCGACCCCACCGCCCTGTCCAGGCTGGCTGGGGAGCGGAGCTCCTTTGCCGCCTGCATCTCCTGACTGCTTGAACTTTGGGAAGACGGCGCAAAGAAACCCAGTCCCCTTCTCTGCTCCCATCCCTTAGATTCCGCCCCACAACCCGGACTCATTCCTGGGTTATCCTTGCCTGCAGCTAAGCTAAGAGCCTCCCCCCCCCCCATCTCCCTCCCTCCCTCCCTCTTTCTTCTCTCCTCTCTTCAGTCCCTGTGGATGGTAGCTCAGAGTGGCTTAAAGGCTGAGTAACTAAGGGTCCCTGGGCGGGTGCCTTCAGCCCTACCCACATCCTGGGTCCTCTAGATTGTGCACCATTAACTCACACCGGTTGGACTTCATCCTTCTCAAAACTAAAGTGACATCTAAGAAAAGAGAGGAAGTCTCAACGTTTCGTAGTGAGGTGTGGGGGTGGGGTTCCGGGAGGAGGTGCAGAAGCGTCTTGGGGGTGGTGGCTCTGCCACCCTGGAGGATTTATGGTCCTCTGGAATGTGAGGAGTAAGCGCTCGCTAGCTGGTATCTGGGAGCCTGGTGGGAGGACGTTAGAAGAGGAGGGAAAGGAGAAAGATGGCTGGGGGAGGGAGCAGGAATAGGCCAGGCAGCGTCCCGCAGAGCCGACCCTCGCAGGTGGTCCTGCCCTGGAGTCTCCTCTGCTCAGTCCAGCGATTGCAAGCCGGCTGGTTGGGTTTTGCCAGTGGTTGGTATTTCCCCCAAACAACTCCAGTTTGGATCAGCTGCTGGAGGGGCAGTTGGCAAAACAGGAGCTGCTGTGCTGAGAGCCTCCCTGTCCCTTAGAGAGCAAGGAGGGAAGGAGGCCAGGTTCAGGGCTCAGACCCTGCCTGGAAGCAGGGTCCCATCAGTATGCACTGGCTCTCTCTACCTGATCGATACCGCTGCCACATGTAGATCAGCGGTTTCCAGGGAGCCAGGAAGATCCTCCCTCCACAGGGAAAGGGCACTGTTCAGCCTTAAGGTTGAAGGCGGAGCCTGAGAGTACCAACTGGTTTGTTGGAAGTGAGGTCACCAGAAGCCCGGTTCTGCCAGAGTTTGGCTCTGGGAATGCCAGGGCCACCAAGTTCCCACTTCCTGCCAGTGCCAAATTGGCATCGGTAAGCAGTAGTAGAGCCCCTGGCAGCAAGCCGGAACAGGTGACCTCTGCTCTTAGGCACAAGCCCAATTTGAACTTTGTGCCCTGTCCATTGATTCACCGTTCGTTCCCCCACCCTTCCACCCCCCCCACCCCCGCCTCCCATTCTTTCCTTTGGACTTTAGCACCAGCACAGATAGCCAGCAGCCCTCCCCTCACTCCACATACACACCAAGCTGCAGTCTCTGGTCGCACTGTTGGGTGCTGAAGGGCGGTGGTGAAGCTGCTGTGGAAGGCTCTGTATCAGACTGTTTTGTATCTAAAAAGGCTGGGGCTGCCTGCTTGCAGATCTGTCTTCCTGAGAGGACACAGAATCAGGGTCCCTAGGTGGTAGTGGAACACTTAAATTTGTGTAGATCCTCCCTCAGGACAGGAGACTCTAGAACCATCATGGGGCATTCCAGTCATTTTCTGAATTTGATTTTCCCCATCTCTAAAACAGGAGCAGTGGCAGTGTGGCCTGTCTTCTCAGTAGTTATGGAAACAGTAGGGAGCACTTGTGCCTGTTAGTTTACTGTTGCCCATGAAAACCCCAGTCCCTTCAGCTTTGTTCTGCTAAGTGTCTCTAGTATAGAGTTGCCATATGATATGGGGAGCTTGCCTGTGACATTTTCCCACACCCCATCCAATATTGCAAAATATACCAACAAACACCAAGGAATCCCTTTTCTCTAAATATAAGGTACCCAGCTGAGATCTGACAGTTCAGCCTGCATTTGCTTGCAGAGTGGGAACTGCTCTGTTAATCTCAAAGGTGTGAGCAGGAGAAGGCTGTTGTAGAGACTGGCTGATCACGGTGGGCCAGGAGGAAGCAAGGCTGGTGATGACAGGAGCCTGGAAGGCTGGTGGCCATCCCTGGGAGCCCGCTGAGGCCCAGGAGTAGACAGAGGTTTCTTCTCTGAGACAGGTGTGATTGTGGCCCTCTGGCTGCTCTGGAGACCAGATTGTCCTCAACTCACAGAACTTCTCTTGCCTTTGCATCTCAAATGCTGGGGTCATGGGCGTGTTCTGTCACCCTGAGCCTCCACCTTGTTCCTAAAAACAATATCCCTCACTAAGACCTGGGACTTTGAGCTTTGTAGGGGTGGTTGGTGTGTTTTGAGACTGGAGCTCACTGCTACCTTGGGCTGGCTTGAAACTATGTAGACCAGGCTGGTCTTGAACTCACAGAAGAACCTCCTGCCTCTGCCTCCTGAGTGCTGGAATTAAAGGTGCACCAGGCTGGAATTTACAAATTCTGGCTAAGCTGATTGGGAAGTAAGCCTTAGAGAGTCTCCTGTCTCCACTTTCCCAGGGCTAGGATTACAAACCTAGAACTCCTCTGCGGGGTGTTTTGTTGTTGTTGTTTCTTTGTTTGGGTTTTTTTTGGGGGGGGGTGGTCTGGGGATAGAACTCAGGTCCTCATGCTTGCACACAGAGCTTTATCATCTATGCTATCTCTCCAGCCCTTCACTTGCCTTCTTACTGTTTTCCCCTGCTCATTGCCAGACATGGAACAAGGCCTAAATCCTTGAGCTCTGGTCCAAAGTGGGCCCTGGGCAGCCCTCCTGAGCCAACTCAGCTGTACTGGCTGGCCTGCCTGGAGCCCAGTTTCTTCATCTCCCTAAGCCTCTGTTTCCTATTGTGTAAGTTGGGGATGATGGTGGTGACCTCATGAGGTTATTAGGATTACATAAGGATGTGTGTGTAAGTCACTCAATACCTGGCACTAAGTAAGTGCTCAGTAAATGTTGATTGTTGGCATTTGAAGTAATAAATAGTTCACAGTGATGATTTCTCCCTACCTCGGCAGGTACAGCTGGCCAAACCCAGCCCTCAGAAGCGCTCAAAGATCACTGTTGTTTAGTGTTTATGTGATGAGCTGGGTGTGGTGGCTCAGGCCTATAAACCCAGCACATGGGAGGTAAAGGCAGGAAGATTGCCAGTTCACGCTGAGACTGGGGCACAGAATGGGGTTCTGCATCAAGATTTAATAAGAACAATAATAGTTCTATATAGTGCCACCGTCCTCCACAAATTAGCTATCCACCCTCTTACTCCCAGCCACAGCAAAGATCCAAATCCCCTCAGGCAAGCCATGTATCCCTGCGGGCCTGCGCACTGTGCTGTTGGCTTCAACTACAGGGGAAGCCCCGGGGCACAGCCTTGGGTTATTCCAATTGCTGTTACCAACACTGCTCTATACCTACTCTAGAGAGGTGTTCAATAAATGTTATTTGAATTAATGAGTGAATACATAGTAACTATAAGGGACCTTTACCCCAGTTCATCCCGGACCAGCACACCTGGGCTTGTTTATGCAACCAGTCCACCCAGAGATGGAATTCCAGATAGAATCAACCTACTCCTTGCTGACAGGGAGGCCAAAAGTGTAGGCTTTGGGGTCAGGCACAGTAGCCTGGAGAGTCTCCACTCTGCCGCTTGCTTCCTGGCTCTGAAACTGCAGGAAGTTTCTCAGTCCCTGCAAACCTTAGCTCCAGTACTGCGAGGCAGGGTACCGTCCCTAGCCTGCAGGGCTCTTAGGCAGATCAGTAAGAGATGCCAGGCATGAGTGTGAGAGCACCTAGGTTCATCCGGGTTCCTCCCAGCTTTGACCTTGGTCTATAGGCAAAGGTGGTGTAGCTACCCCAGGAAGCGAGATTAGGTGGGTGGGCACAGTGAGCTGACAGGCAGCTGACTCCTCCGTAGGCAGCTGACAGGTTTACTTTGGCTAAGGTGGGACTTCAGAAGGGCAGACTTTGGAAGGAAGCTGCTGGGTATTTGGATTTGAAACAGACAGGTCAAGGCCCAGTGTGGTGATACACACTTTTAATCCTGGCACTCAGGGAAGTGGAGGCAGGTAGATCTCTGTGAGTTTGGGGCCAGCCAGTGCTACACAGTGAGACCCTGCCTCACTAAAAGAAAGAGAAATGGATAGGTTGTGCCATATTGGGGATCATTTTCTCTATGGGTTAAATGGCAGAGCCCCTGCTTCTCAGTTCGCCTCAGCCAGTTTGTCTGGAACGATTGTTTCAGAGACAGAACGGGGCTTTCTCTGGAAACCTCAGACTAATGGGGAGTTCCTTCCCTATCTGGAGCTTTTGGGAAAGTGGGAGGATTCAGACCTCAGAAGGCCAAGGAGCAGTGTCAAGGTGTGCTGGAGCTATGACTCTTCTCTGAGGAAAATGGACTATAGTGGCTGATGATACAGTCCTAGCCTGCCCCTGAGGTAGAGCGGACCTATTTGGAAAGGGAACTTACTTAATGCATGTGAGCACCGTGACAAGTGGGTCTCTTACAGGGTGGAAAGAGCTATCAGATGGTTCTCCGCTAGCAAGCAAGGTGTCATGGCTCCCCAGTCATCACTCAATTGTGTGTGTACCTCTCTTTGGCCACACAGTTGGGTTGTGCTTCAGAACCAGCTCTTCAGATAAATCTGGACCACATGAGGACCATCACAGAGGCAAAACTCACAGGCTTCTTTGTGAGCAGTGATAATCTGTCTAACTTACATGAGGCTACAGTTTCATACCCCAACAACACAGACATACAAAATTGGCAGTTCGGGCTGCTCGACCCAGGTTCCCGCAGGAGTTGGGGTAAGAAATTCTTGTTGGAGCCAGAGCTTTTAGGCGTTCTGTCCTTCAGAAAAGTATGGATACCTCCTAGTAGCTCAGCCCAGAAGAAGTAGTACCTATCCTTTCACGGGTGGGGTCCACCCCTCCCAGCCCTACCTTCCCTTGCTAGTTGTCCCCCCCAACCCCCACCCCCAACCCTCCAGCCTCTGACAGCACAGAGATTCCAGGAGGCTGGCCTGGAAAGTTGCCTGAGCCTTTCTTTCCTTCCAGGTAGAACAGCCTAGTCTTTTTTATATCTCCAGCCACGACAATGTCTCACTCAGTCCTTGTATCCTAAACAAGGACACTGTAGATTCCCTGGGGTCAGATGGCTTCTAAAGGCAGCCTGTGGAGAACATTGGCCAGCTTCAAATCTCAAGCGCATCACAGACAAAAGCAGACTCTCTGTGCATGTGTTAGGTCACGGGCTCAAGGCCCATAGCAGCTTCACAGCATCACAGACAAAAGCAGACTCTCTGTGCATGTGTTAGGTCACGGGCCCAAGGCCCATAGCAGCTTCACAGAGGAGAGCATAGTTGGGGCCATCTGGTAACTGTTGACTTTTCAGCCACTAGCCACATGAGGTGTCCAAGAGGAAGTACTCTGGACACGGGAACTGGTTCAGGTTGATACCCTTCACCTATCATTCTTGGAACTAGAAGTGTTCAGAATTTTGGATGCTTGCCAACTTTGGAAATTTTACCCGAACCTAAGATATAGGGGCAAGACCCAAGTCTAGACACAAAATTCACTTGTGTCTTTTTTTTTTTTTTTAAAGAATTATTTATTTATTTCATGTATGTGAGTACATTGTTACTGTCTTCAGACACACCAGAAGAGGGCATCAGATCTCATTACAGATGGTTGTGAGCCACCATGTGGTGGCTGGGAATTGAACTCAGGACCTCTGAAAGAACAGTCAATGCTCTTAACTGGTAAGCCATCTCTCCAGCCCCACGTGTGTCTATACGCCTGGTGGTAATCACATTTTGTTTAGGACCCAAAGCTTCCTTCCTAGTATGGAATTTTCCATTTGTGATATCATGCCAAACATTTTCAGATTTGGGGACTAGGAACATAGTTCTGTCGATAGAGTGCCTGCCTCGAGGGCATGGTGCCCTTTGTTCTGGGCACATAAAACTGAGCACAGTGGTACTTGCCTATGATCCCCGGTCTTCTTGGAAGCATAGGCAGAAGGTCATTCTTTCATCTGTAATGAGTCTGTGGCCAGGCCAACCTGGGTTACAGGAGACCCTGCCTGGGAAAAAGAATCAGATTTTTGGATCAAGTTGTACTTTAGATTTTTAGGTTAGGAATACTCAGCCTGCAAAAATACAAAAAAGGTAAAACTACCCAAAATACAAAAAAGGTAAAACTACCCAGACAGTGGAGAAAACATCTTTAACTCCAGCACCCAGGGCAGAGGCAGAGGCGCACAGAGGCAGAGGTGCACAGAGGCAGAGAGGCAGAGAGGCAGAGGCAGATCTTTGAGTTGGAAGCCAGCCTAGTCTACAAAGCAAGTTCCAGGACAGCCAGGGATATACCAAGGGTGGGATGGGAAGAGAGAGAAACTTTTAGGGGAGGGAGTAATTTGGTTTGGTTTGGTTTGGTTTTTTTGAGACAGGGTTTCTCTGGTGTAGAGCCCTGGCTGTCTCCTGGAACTTATTTTGTAGACTAGGCTGACCTTGAACTCAGAGATTCACCTGCCTCTCCTTTCCAAACTCTGGGATTAAAGATGTGCACCCCCACACTATTTCAGATTTTTAAGCAAATCCGTACATTGAAATGGTAATATTTTGATTACAATGTGCCTGTCTCTTGGGGAGAGGGTTAGAACTCATTATATAGACCAAGCTGGCCTCCTGCTCATTGAGGTCTGCCTGCCATTGACACCGTGCCTGGGTGTTTTTTAAAATTCCCCATGACTGGTATACGCTAGCGATTCTCCAGCTCTAAGTTCAAGTCCCGGCCCCTCCTCCTATCAACTGTGTATAGTGGAGCAATTCACTCTTTAAACCTGGCTTTCTCCTCTGTGAAATGTGGGCATATCTAGCTAACTCCCTTACAGGATTACAATTGGGGCTCATGAGAAAAAAATGTCTATGGCCCCAGCCTAGTGCCTAGGACATGCTAAACAGTCAGTAAGCGGTAGCTGCTATTTGTTTCTTCAGTAGCGAGCCAGCCCCTGCTTCACAATGAGCTCCTTGAATGTCCTTGCTTAGTCTCTTGGGACAGCCCATAAATCGGCAACTTCTGGGAGAAGGCTTGGGGGTTGGTAATGACGGGTTGCCTGCAGGGCCTGCAGGAAGGCACCTGGCGGCCAGCCTTGGATGGGGTCCAGCCAGGCAGCAGCCCAGGTACCAGTCTGCTCTGTCTCAGGCCTCCCCAGCCTGGGAGAGAACTGAGCAGAAATCTGCTTCACCTTAAGTCTCTGGCCACACTGAGGAGACACTGAGGGACTAGGACCTGGCTCAGGGCCTCTGTCTCAGGAGTATCAGTGTCTCTGAAGCAGCACCCACTTTAGCTTTCCTGGTTCCTCCTTCTACCTGGCTCCTCCTAGGGCCAACCAACTCTCACACGCGTGCGCGCACACATACACACACTAGCAATTGGGACCAGACCCGTTCTGATCCAAGAAGCTGCAGGATCAAGGACGAGAGGGTAGCATCCTTCTTTGCAAACATTACTTGGCCTGTGGAGATGAAAGAGGAAGGGTCCTACAGGAAACTCCAGATGATGCCATCTGAAGTAAGCAGATGACACTTTTAGCCTACAGTGGCTGAAGTGTTCCAGGCCCCTGGCCATTCCCCAGCCTGTTGGAGGGATAGCATCCCAGACATTATGTGGTAAGCCTAGGCAGAATCAAGCCTGAGTCCACAGGGAGGAAACAAAATAGCTGTCTCCCACAACTAAGCAGAAATGTCCCCAGCCCCTTCCCTCCAGGGTTTCTCCTCCCTGCCTCCCTCTCTCCCCCATCTCTATCTGGGACACCTTCCCCTGTATGGACCAGCAGGGCACCAGATATATTTTCATAAAGGACTGGGCTGGAGGAGGACAGCTTTAGAAAGTGTCCCCTGGCCGCCCGGGTGGTCTCCCTACTCTCGGCGCCCATCCCCCTACTGGGGCTTGGTGCTGGCTGGCCTCTAGGAAGTGGTAGAAACTGCCTGGGTTGTTTCTCCTGAGCCCATCACCAGTGCATCAGCCCAGGAGGAGGCTGGGCCCAAAGGGTCTTTGGTCCCCCTAGTAGTACAAACTAGTAGCCCTCCCTCGATGGGGAGCGGGGAGCAGCCTTGGGCCTGCTCCCCAGAGACAGCACTGGGATTCAGGTATCGGCTTTCCCCAGCCTTCCAGGTGGCCACGGTGGTGACTATTGAATTCCGTGCCCCCATCCTCTCCCTGGCCCGCAGAGCAGAGCGTGGGTGGAGATGATGGTGTGGCCACTCAGGGTGGGGTTAAGACCCTGGATCAGAGGGTCAAGGGGCAGCCTGGGAACTGAAGAACAGAGAAGGGCCCCTTGAGGAGGCTTTGGATGTAGTGCTCCTGGTCCTCTGGAAAACTGAAAGAGAGGTTCAGTCAGTCCAGCCTTGACCATTCCAGTCCATTGACACCACCCTCTGCCACCGTTGCCTGGGGCTCCTGCCTCCCTGTCTCCAGTCTCTCCTGAACCAGCCCTGATTTTTCACTTCCAGCTTGCAAGTTCCTGCGAAGGTTTACACAGCCTCTGGCCTCATGTCCCCATGAAGGTGTCCTCCCCCCTCCCCCATCTCCCACACTATGGAGCCCTCGAGTTGGCACAAGTGCAGGGCGCACACACCAAGCCCAGGACAGTGTGGAGTTTTCCCCCTTTATCCATTTTCCCAAGCTCTTCCCAAGCTCGGATACCTTGCCCTTCCCCCATTTCTACTTGGCTCTAGGCCTGGGAACTAGGGGCCTGTCCCCAGGGGACCTCCAAGCTCCACCCAAGCTGGGATGGGCTGACTCAGCAGCCACAATGAGTGACAGCTCCTGGGGACAGGAAGAGGACAGGCTAATTTCTCTGAAAGTTGAAAACACTCCCCCCTCCCTTGCTTGGGAAGGAAGAGACCCTCTAGAGCAGCAGTTCTCAACCTTCCTAAAGTTGAGACCCTTTAACCCAGCTCCTCGTGTTGTGGTGACCCCCAACCAGAACATTTTTCTTGCGACTTCATAACTGTAATGCTGCCACTGTTATGAGTCATGAATATGATATGCAGATGTGCTGGATATGTCATATGACCCCTGCAAAAGGGTTGTTCAACTCCCCTGAAAAGAGGTCGAGACCCACAGGTTAGGAACTGGTCTGGAGGGGCTGGTGAGATGGCTCAGCGGGTAAGAGCACCCGACTGCTCTTCCGAAGGTGATAAGTTCAAATCCCAGCATCCACATGGTGGCTAACAACCATCCCTAACGAGATCTGGCGCCCTCTACTGGAGTGTCTGAAGATAGCTACAGTGTACTTACATATAAAAATAAAATAAATCTTTAAAAAAATAAAAACAAAACAAAAAACAAACAAACAAAAAAAAAACCACTGCAGCAGATGACAAGCTGAAGGAGAATTACGAGGAACTGGTCTGGAGAATTCAGAAAGGGACCCATTAGTACTGAAGGTCTATGAGTGCTGCGTGGAGTGGGACTTTCTGGGTAATACCACCCACCCTACCTTGCCCCCCACCCCAGACCCTGAATCAGCCGGAGCCTCGCAGAGGGAGTTAATAGAAAATGTCCTATCCCCTTAGGCAGGACCCTCCCAGTCTTCCTGTTTCTTCTGTTGCCAAAAGGATGCAAAGTGGACCTTTGAATTCTGATGGTAGGCGTCACTAGAAAAAGGGACACTGAGGTGACACTTGCTGAGGAGCACTGGGAAAAACTTAGAGCACACACTTGAAACCGGAAGATGGTCATAACCAGGCAATCTAGCCCAGCCCTTCCGACTGGGGAGTCACCTCTTCTGAACCCTCAGCCTGGTTCTAGCCACAGTGCCAGCCTAGGCTTGCTCCCAGCCCCGTCACCGGGCCAGGCTTTATCCTTCCACTCGGGCTGGGGTTTTGACTGAAAGAGGTGTGGAGCTCCCGGAAGGAAGCCAGTGGTTTGGTTTCCTGAGCTCCCAGACACCCGGTCAATGTGAAGGGAGCCTCTACTGTCTTGTCTGTCACTAGGGTTCCCTCCAGATGGGCTGCCTGGTTCTGGACCCAACGCTTAAGGACCGACAAACTGATGTGGTGGGAGTAAGGCAGGAAGCTCCCCAGTGAGACTGGTGTGGGATGTCTGGGGTAAGGGAACCCTAGGGAGGGTGGGGAGGAACCTGAGGCAAACTGAGATTCCACCGACTGAGGGCCACAGGAGGTGTGTGGCTGAGGCAGAAAGTTGAGCCTGTCCTGGTGGTAACAACTGGTCAGACCTGTTTCGGCTCACCTAGGCAGCCTGGGGGAGGGCCCGATGGCGGCTCTGTAAGGGGGATTAGCTGGAAGGAAGCAAGTCCTCCTCACTCTTTTGGAACTCCGTGGCACTGGGAGGGCTGCAGGAGGGGCCTCCTGTGGCTGCCTGCTCTTGACTGCCCATTTGGTTGTCTTTGCTGTTTGAGGTGAGTGGTAAATAGCCACTGGGGAAAATCCCAAGTATCAACTTCTCTGCCTCCACAAACTCTACCAACATCCTGAAACAGATCCACAGTGCCGCCTAAGCATGGTTTAAATTTTACTCTGTGTGTCTGTGTGTCTGTGTGTAGGTTGCAGGGTGCCATGGTCAGAGGACAGCCTGTAGCAGTCACTTCTCTCCTGCCACATGGGCTCTGGANAGCCACTGGGGAAAATCCCAAGTATCAACTTCTCTGCCTCCACAAACTCTACCAACATCCTGAAACAGATCCACAGTGCCGCCTAAGCATGGTTTAAATTTTACTCTGTGTGTCTGTGTGTCTGTGTGTAGGTTGCAGGGTGCCATGGTCAGAGGACAGCCTGTAGCAGTCACTTCTCTCCTGCCACATGGGCTCTGGATATGAAACTTAATTGGTCTTGGCAGCAGCAAACACCTTAACTGGATGAGCAGTCTCTGGCCTTCTCTCCCACCCTCCCTTGCCTTTTGTACCCTCCACCTAAGGATTTGGGTTTCCGAGCAACCTGGTACACTACCCTCCCCCACCCAGCATCTCAGAGTTACCTGACTGTTCCTCGGGAGCAGGAACAATGGCAAAGTGTCCTCAGTATGCAGAGGGACTTAGTAAGAACAATGGCTGCCAGGAGGGGCTGGGAGCTCCCAAGTGTTGGGGTTTTTTGTTTTGTTTTGTTTTGTTTTGTTTTTGGGTTTTGTTTTGTTTTGTTTTTGTTGGGTTTTTTTTTTTTTTTTGGTTTTTCGAGACAGGGTTTCTCTGTGTAGCCCTGGCTGTCCTGGAACTCACTCTGTAGACCAGGCTGGCTTCGAACTCAGAAATCGCCTGCCTCTGCCTCCCAAGTGTTGGGATTAAAGGCATGCGCCACCACCGCCCTGCCCAAGTGTTGTTTTATACTGTGTCATCATTATGTCATTGTGCCTCAAAGGCAGCCAACTACCAGGGTAGGCAGATAGCAATAAGCACCTTCTAAAGAGGAAAACCCGGAGGCTCAGAAACGAAATGATGAGCCCCAAGCCACAGGCTAGATAGGGAGCCCCATGGGGTAAGTGGCAACCTAGAGTTAGCCAGCCAGTGTCCACCAGGCTGTCAGGGCTTGGAGTTAGGGTCAGATAGTGCTTTGACTCCAGCCTCTGCAGGCTCGCACCCAGAGTCTGTCCAACCAGTGTGAGCATCGAGAGTCCACCTGTCAGTCAGCGTGAGCATCGAGAGTCCACCTGTCAGTCAGCGTGAGCATCGAGAGTCCACCTGTCAGTCAGTGTGAGCATCGAGAGTCCACCTGTCAGTCAGTGTGAGCATCGAGAGTCCACCTGTCAGTCAGCGTGAGCATCGAGAGTCCACCTGTCAGTCAG